>JAODUH010036069.1:8110-21541 GCA_027564835.1 Typhlichthys subterraneus
CCAAAAACCGCGGTCGCTACCCCCCCCCCCCCCCCCAACACACACACACACACACCTCTTCCCCACTGCTTACCTTGTATGTCTCTCTCTCTCTCTCTCTCTCTCTCTCTCTCCCTCTCTCTCACACACACACCTCTTCCCCACTGCTTACCTTGTATTTATCTCTCAATTCAATTAATTTTGCTTTATTGGCATGAAAGTTCAAAAACAATGTTGCCAAAGCATAACAAATAAAACAAATAAACAAACTAAAATACAGGCTGTCCAACAATCTAGACATTTACATAACTGTTCCATACAATTTGGACAGTATACAGAACATAACATGAACATCAATGTAACATAAGTGTTACG
Source organism: Typhlichthys subterraneus (assembly GCA_027564835.1). Classification (NCBI taxonomy): domain Eukaryota; kingdom Metazoa; phylum Chordata; class Actinopteri; order Percopsiformes; family Amblyopsidae; genus Typhlichthys; species Typhlichthys subterraneus. The sequence continues at coordinate 8,465 of JAODUH010036069.1, forward strand.
TACAATTAGGACAGTACACACAACATGAACATCAGTGTAACATAACTGTTATATAACCCATATCCCATATTAGTAGCAAAACTACTCCTGTGTGTGGTGTGTGTGTGTGTGTGTGTGCGTTGTGTGTGTGCGTGTGTGTATGCGTGTGTGTCTCTCTCTCTCTCTCTCTCTCTCTCTCTTTCTCACAAACACACACACATCTCTTCCCCACTGCTTACAGTACCTTGTATCTCTCACTCTCTTTCTCTCGCTCTCTTTCTCTCTCACACAAACACTTGTGTGCACACAGTGTAAAACCCATGATGCATGTAAGTATTTAAATCTGCAATGACCAAACACGCACACGCACATGCACACACATGCACACACACCACCCAGCAGGCATCCCCCACAGAACACATATAGACTCCAAGAATAATAATCAAAAAAGAATAATACATTAAGTGAAGTTCAATGCAAAGGTCTATTTACAGAAGACATTGGCTAACAGTGGGACGCAGCAGATGCGACAACACATCACATCTAACTGGTTTGGGAGAGTACAATACCACCATTGCTGCCTGTACATTCACTAGGTTAGGGACTTTATTGGTTTATTAGGAGAGAATACCCAGTTAGGCCTTCGCCTAAATATAGTATAAATATTGCAGGACCAGAGTATCAAAATAAATAAATAATTAAACACATTGAGAGCTGATCTGATACATTGATCATCAAAGCAACACACAGGAAGTGATTTGGCTGTGGTTAAAAATAGAGAGTAACTGCAGTGCACACACACACACTCGTACTCTTTCAACTAGCTTAGAGTGATTGATGCTCAGAGATGAGATGTCGCTGTGAAAGACGGGCAGGAGAGAAACTCAGCCGGAATGATTTGCTTCTGCTTTGATGTTGATGTGTCTCTGAGCCTCGATGGTGGGTTACATCTTCAAACAGCTGTTTGACAGCCATAATGACCCCAAACATCTCATTTGTCATATGAATACCAGCAGGACAACTTCTAGCTAAATAGAACACTGGCCACATCTCTGTATATGCTGATGTATACGTCTTGTATGGAGGGTAGAAAAATCAACCTATTATGGGACAGGTGTGTATGTCCCAAGAGTTGCAAAAGTGTTGTTTCTTATTGAAAGACAGTACATGACCCACCTACACAATGCTGAGTGGCTCATATTCTTCTCTTTTCCTCCACCAAATGCTTTCATAGGTTCACAGTACAACCGCCCCCTACAGACATATGGTCTATCTCTATATGCACACAATGTACACTATGCACACTATGCAGTTCTATACACTTTGTGTACTGTATATAACAATATATAAAGAAATATAAAGAAGACTGTTAGACTAAAATAAAGTGTAAAAATGAGAAGGCTCACTCGCACAGTCTGATTCTAGTCTACAAGATTCAAGATTCCAACTACTTTATTGTCTATCACATGATAGAAAATTCTCTCAGGTTATGGCTCACAACAGACACATTAAAGCTCCTGTAGTGTTTATGGCTGTGGTTTCTATGGTCCATAATGATCTCCAGGGACCTCTCCCTACACATGCTGGGTGTAGAGGTCCTTTATGGCTGGCAACAGACCTGGAAATGTGCTGAGGAGCGGCTATACAGTACCATGCAAGCCTGTTATGTGAAACTCTCTCCCGATAGACAACTTTGAGTACAGTTGTATTGAAAAAAATCAAACAGTGAGCTTGGGAGGACAATTTGTTTCTGGAAGAGCTACATTATATCACAAAAGACATACTGTATAAAAGTATTAATGTGGTCCTGGAATGTATTCCATTAAAGGTTGGTAGTGTCAAATGGCTATATAACTGAAGTTTTAGATATTATAGTTAATTGATTCTTGCTTTATATTATTAGTAGTTAAATTTACTTAATTTCATGGTAATTCTGCTAAATTAATTTGAAAATATCGCCAACCAAGGCAATAAATGGTCTGAAAGAACCTTTAGGATTTAAACCTTTTTCTTTAGCGACCAACCTCTTCAAAACTAGGCCCTTTTTCCCCTTTTTTCCTTGCAAAAACATTCCCTTTCATTCATAAGGTTTTATGCAGTTCTAAAACAAGTTACAAAGCTTATTTTGGTATTAAAATGTAGATAACCCATGTGAGATTCCAATTCAGGTTAAATATTCCATGTGGATGACACTGCTTCTTAGTAAATTAATCTCAAATACAGCAAAATTATCTTTTTTTTTTATTTTCGCCTGACATAATGTACTATTTTATGTAATAACTTTATGGAAATTAGGCATAAGCAACTTCTTTACACTATAGGACAACAATACAACATCTGATGAGTATATATGTTCAAGGATTAGGGCATTGTGTAAAAAAAATTTTTTTTATTGTGAAAGTCAAAGATTTTGAAATTGCTTGGCCATATACTACTTCATATAAATAAATAAGTATTCATAAATGTGCTTATTTGAGTTATTATTTTATTAATATACTGTATGTACTAAACTATAGTTTAAGTGTAATAATTTAATTTTCTCTCACTGAGAAATTGACTGATAGCCGTCTTTTGTCGAACGATGACGTCACTTGAAATTCCCTGAATTTAGCCCAGCTGTGGGCAATTATTTTCACTTGGGGGCCACATTGAAAACGTCAGAGAACTTTGCGGGCCACGTTACTTTGTTAACACATTTTAAAATAAAACACAAAACAGCTGACTTTGTTAACTTATATGAATATAGGCAATTCCTATGCAACACCATTTTCATAATCAAACCTAACAGTTCACTTTAACTATGTTTTCTTTTACGCAGCAGTAAATCAAGTAACATTCCGTAGAGCTCGTCAAGTAATTTTATGTTGTATTATTATTATTTTTATGTTTGATGTACCGGGCGGGCCGGGTAGAATGTCTCAAAGGGCCGCATCTGGACCCCGGGCCTGACTTTGCCCAGGCCTGATGTAGACGAAACACTGAAAAATATTAATGAGCTGCGTTGCAGCGATAAGTGGTGTGCCTAACGTTTGTACTGGTGCTCATAACATTTTCAGTATGAGCACCAGTGCTACTAGTGGAAAAAGTTAGTCTTTTGACTAGGGTTTTGAAAATGAAGTTACCGGTACTTAGTGTTGGGTGGGTCTCTAACTAGATTAGTCCTCTCTAGGTGTGTCTTGGCACAACAGTTTTGTTTATTTATTTGACTGTAATTTCACATTTCTTGTTTGTATAATGTCAGGACACCTTAGTGAAAAACTATAATCTAAGTATTATCTATGTTTATGTTGAAGATTAATACACATCATTGTGTTTGTTGTCCTCTAATTAAAATCTCTCTCTCTCTCTCTCTCTCTCTCTCTCTCTCTACCCCAGGGGCTGATGGCAATGCCACCCTGGCATGGTTTGTGCCTACTACATCTGCCAGTGTGTGTGTGCCTGCACGAGTGTGCCTGCAAGCCTGCTAGGACCACTGAACACATTAAAGACTTGTTTACTCAGCTGAGGCTCCATTACCCTTCCTTCTAGTTAAATGCATCACACACACACACACGCACATGAACGCACACGCACACACACACGCACTCACACACACACACACACGCACACACGCACACATGCACACAGAGTGCATACTAGACAACCCATGTTGTGGGGTGGGGGTGCACACAAGTGTCTTTCAAGAGCTTAACATAGTAATAAGGACAGTGTAACCTTTTTAAGCGCCTCAATGAGATGCCACCCCTTCAGTGGGGTTTCATCTTTTCCTTAGCATTAAGGACCAGCACTGCTGTTATTCCAGGAGCTCACTGTATAATGTCACATTGGCGCTGGCATAGATACCGGCTTGTTTCATTGTACAGAGTACTGCCAACCAGCACCTATTTTTTTGTGGCAACATCACCTCTGTCAATCATGCAGAACTTCCATTTGATGTTTATTATGTTGGCGATAAACATAACAGAAAGTATGAACATATCTTCATTTGACAATATGAGGGCTTTTTGCTTCAGCGGGCAACAAAGGCAGCTGGAAATGTCAAAATTTTATTATCGCAGTTTTTGCACAAGTGTTCGGCTTCAAAGGAAAAAATGAATAACAAAGTTAGTGAAGAAACCAAAAAAAAAACTCTTGTGTTTCGCAGTAATTATAAACATTGTGATGATGATCGTTTAATAATAGTCTTTATAGTAATATTACAGTTCGATTATGGCTTTTCCGCCACCAAAAATGTCCGTCCTACAAAGCAACAGCATAAAGAAGTCATCTTTATTAATCATCGTTAATTAATAAACAACAACAAACACATTTCCTAACCCAGCTCCCTGTCAAAAGCATGAGTTAACTACTTTATTGTGTTTGGCTTGGCACGGCGTTTACAGTATGGGCCCCGGTGCCCAACGAGCCACATCTTTATCTGTCACAAACAGAACACCCACGCACAGCTCTGTACTGTTAGCCTTCAGGGAGCTGATGCCTGCTGGGTTAGGGTTTCATGCAGCGACGCCTGCCTGAGATGTATGGGCACAGAACGTCCGTCTCCTGTATAGCCGGTGTTTTTCCGTGACAAAACTTTTGACCGGTGAGTCATTGCACACCAACTACTGGAAACAGACGACACACATGAGCAAGCCAACAGCAATGCTGGCACTCGATCGGCACATTTGTTGTAATCTTACAGGAAGCGAGATTAGCTGGCAGTGTTCTTCATAAATAACAGTGTTATCACTTTTTGCTATATACTGTACTGTATCTGAGTCAGTATTTACACACGACATGTGCATGTTCGAATTAGATTGGGGGAAAAAAGTTGAGTTTGGATCATTCTGAGATAAATGTTAAGCATTCAGCATTCACATGCAGAGGTATTAGGGTATACTATGGAATGTATGGTAATGCGCCTGTTTAAGCAGGATGTGTCTTTTTATCATATTTAACACATGAAAGGTGGTTATAGTTAATTACAATGAAGTTAAGACGAAGATCCTGCATTTTGTCCAGGTTTCACTTACATCTGATCTAATGGCCTGACCTGCACCTGCAAATCTTTAAAAAACAAGCATAGCGATAGTTCATCACCTGATGGCAATCATTTTACCAGCTGATCTCACTGACCAGACTCAGCTGATCACGGCAAAGCATATTGGCCAAACTCATTCAGGGCACTTAGCCTACCCTACACCCATTCTTGGCACGTGTCTGACTCACTCAATGTCTTGGTGTTGCCATTGATCATTACTCTGTTCTGTACCATATGGGGAGGGGGGTCTGTTTGCTGCTCTCCCTGCCTTGGGCTTTCCTTGTGTGCGCATGGAAGGGCAGGGAGTCCTTCAGAGTGCACTTTCTTAACTTAAAATATAGCAGTGAATAATAATACTTTATATAAATAATACTTGTTGGCTGTCTGTCAGTGTTGTGGCCAAAGCCCGGCCTGTTTCCACGGTTGACCGTGTGCTCATTTTCAATGTCAGCATCATGTCGTTTCATTTCGACTTCTAAATTTTACAATTTAGCACAGGACAAAAATGTCAAGAAAAAGAAAAACGATTGACGGTGCTGGGAGAGGCACAAAGCCCAGTGGGCTCATGTAAAGCAGCCTCCACCTTAATACAATGTGTACTTCACAATGTTAATTGTCTTCCTTCAGCCCCCTTGTCATACATTTCATGTGCCCGGCCTGTTTGTGAGGGAGCCAGAGGTACAGTGTAATGTGTGTTGTGTAGTCTAATAGGGCTGTTTGATGGGCCCTAGCAGGCAGAGCAGGTGAGATCTGGCAGTGTGAGTTGTCATTGGATTGAACTAGAAACTGACAACAATCCCTCTACAGCCTGGCACACACACACACAGGGTTCACACAGAGTACTATTGCACTGCATGGCAAACCAACAAACCTAAGTATGCAGTGGAATACATATGTGGTTGCTTTATAATCATTCAACAAGGTACCAGTGCAATATTTTGCTTTTCTGCAGCTACATCCATACACAGACATTGCTGTATCACAAGCACACACAATAGCACATGAAAATGACACACACACACACACACACATATCCATACTTGCATACAGGTTGATATAGCGGCCCTTACCTTCCGCGAGGGACATCGTTGTCATCTTTCCTCCACCGCACGTTGGGCTGGGGGTCCCCCTGCACCTGGCAGCGAAACTCCACACTGTCGTCCTCCAGAACAACCTGGTTGATGGGCCGCCGGGGGAAGGTGGGTCGTTCTGCAGGGGTAGACATCATATACTGTAGCGCACTCTGTGCATGTCACATGTTGTGTGGAACAAGTGTCTTAAAGCCACTCTATATAACTTTCTGCCACTAGATGGCACACCGGCACCTCAGACCAAAACAGATGGATATGCAGACCACACGCACACGCACAACTACACACATGCACTAAAATCCAGCCTGACTATGTAAACAAAGAACACAGCATCTCAGGTTCCAACACACACAACGAGAGAGTGTGATATCATTCTCTGCTCAGGATGCCATAACTATTATAATATAATGGTTTGCTAGTATAATAATGTTTAAAATATCACATAGGGCACATTTAAAATGCTTATTTAAGCATAAAGAAGGATTCCTCCACTACTACCATTGTATTAGCTTACCAAACACTGTGACTTGTGCTGTCTCGCTGTCTCTCTCCCCCACCATGTTGGTGCCCACACAGATGTACATGCCAGCGTCGCTCTTCCTGGTGTTGGAGATCATCAGCTTGCCCCCTCGAATCTGTGGAGGGGGATGGAGGCACATGTCAGAATGAGAGGGAGCTCTGAACAAGCCACTCGTTTGGCGAGCAGCGCCGGTGTCGTGCCGCGCTTCATCCCAGCCAATCACTAATTGATATTATAACCTTCGTCCAAAGAACGGGAGGGTAATTAGTAACATCAGCTGGATTGCTAATTGGCTGGAAGGATCCGTGGAGGATCGTGGCCCCTCCCACCGCGAAACACAGTGGGACGCACCGCTGTTCTAAGCGTTCGTTAAGGGCTTATATTCGTTAAGGTGATTAGTCACACATTTACGTTTTCACATGTACAGCAGTTAGCAGACTTTAATCCAAAGTGAATTACAATCAGCACATTAAGCAGAAGCAGGCCAGATCAGACACCAGTTGTCGTAAGCCACCAACACTCTGTTAGGAATGACAGGCAGTATGTGCCATACTTACACTGATTCTGTCGTCCCGGTCGTCAAGGCGTACTTTGTCCTTCTTCCAGAAGATGGTGGGCTCCGGGTGGCCTCTGGGAGGAACGCACTCCAAGATGGCCGGCTCTCCCACCGCTATCACCACGTCGGTTGGGTTCTGTCTGAAGTCGTCTCGCAGCACTGTGGGAGTGGAAGACAGTCAGAAGGAGCACACAGTGACAAGCTGTGTGAAGCATCTGAATGGATGAACTTCCATGTTAGAGCTGCTGCTAATGGCAGCATGCACACTACATTACAGTACAGTACATTCAAACTCCTTATAGGCAAGTCTGGCAGCTCGGCAGCCATCGTGGTAAGGTCAAACTCCTTATAGGAAAGTCTGGCAGCTCGGCAGCCATCGTGGTAAGGTCAAACTCCTTATAGGAAAGTCTGGCAGCTCGGCAGCCATCTTGGTAAGATCAAACTACTCATAGGCAAGCCTGGCAGCTTGGCAGCCATCTTGGCTCTAACACCTCCAGTCATGTATTTTGGGCAAACAAGACCATACACCTAACTAAATACATCAGATCAACCACATGATTGGCTTAATAGGTTAACGCTTAGACCGTTATAGAGCAGACGATTGGCTCTTTAGGCAGATTGGCGGGATATGTGCAATTGTGCATCCAACCGCCATCTTCGGCGTTACAGGCGTTATGTCCATGGGCCTCTCCTCCTAACACGACTCTACAATTGCATTGTTAACGCCCCTACAACAATGTATTTTGTAACGCTGGATTCACCCACAAGGGCGATTGCAGACACATCAAGGAGCATCCCATTAAAATGGGGTGCACGGTGGTTTCAACTGACTGGGTTAGCACAAGGGGAAGCTAATTGGAGTTAATGAAGGTCCCCATGGAGGTACACAGTACAAACACAGACGGAATGGCCTGAAGCAGGATGTCACTCACATGTGAGAGCACACACACACACAGTACACATGTACATACATCCACACCAGTGGGTGGTCTTTCAAACACCTGCTGCTTTGGACTGAACCACCCTCAGGTAGGGCTTTCATCACAGAGAGCCTCCATGTATGTGTTGTCAAACACCAGCACCGGCTCATTATCAAACAGGGAGGGCAAAGACACGCACTCACACACTAAACCGCCACTACACTAAATATAAATGGGACGTATCAACATGGAGCAATCAGATCCTTGAAACAGAAAAGAATGAGTAAATCATACAAATGGACTTAAAAGTCAATGTCAAACACCTGCTCTCATGGGCCACCCCATGAGGGTACACATTATGGGGTGGATCATGCAGACAGAGCCCTCCCATGCTTTAGATCTACAGTGAACGAAATCGACCCGATACTGTTAGTAAGAAAGAAAGAACACAATCGACCCAATACTGCTCTTGAACTACGCAAGGGATCTCTGGAGGAGCGCTGTGTCCGTCCGGGGCACGGGAGCCCTCTGATGGATGAAGGCAGAGCGTGGTGGGCTTTTTGGAGGACGTCTGAGGCAGGCTCAAATTGAGGGCCACACCACAGGTCCTCATGTAAATTCCTCACACCGCAAGGGTGAGATTGGAACATGCGTGTGTGTGTGTGTGTGTGGGAGGGGAGGGTCCTGGATTATAGAAAGGATAACAGGTCCCCAGAGCTCTAGGAGGCTCTCATCTCTACGTCGCCGCAGAGGAGCAAAGCCATTGTCTTCTTATTCATTTATGTATGTATGTATTTATTTATTTACGGCAGTCGAAGGATGACGTGAAGGAGAGAGCATGTCCGAGCCAATTATCCTGAGGGTGCTGTGGGGTACATGGTGGAACCTGTGTGCGACAAGAATCCAAATGAAACCTTTGCATGGTGGGGGGGGGGGGGGGTGAGAGGATACAAAGAGAGAGTCACGAGGGAGAGGGGAATTCTCATCTAATGTATAGTGCTTAGGTAATTAGCTGGCTGTAGAGCGGTGGTCCCTATAGCTAGTGTGCCCCCCTGCTCCTGCCCCCCATCCATTTGCATCACAAACAGGGCTCCCGCTGTCTAAAATCATAGCCGGTTGTGGCTGGACACAGTCTGCTGTTTGCACGACTGCGTTGGATTTAATTGCTCCTTTCCATTCATTGGTGATAGCACCCGTGGGACTCAGCCCAAACCAATTTCTTTGAAACGCAATGCTAATGAATGTGACGCACGCACTGTGCACCATTTTGATGCCTGCGCTGAGCTGCCGGGCCGTGTTTTAATATTGCAGCAACAGTAAACTCTCTATTACCTCTCACGCAAATACACAACCGTATGTACTGTAGCTGTAAACCAGACCACACAATAAACAACCGAACAAAACAAACCCCAAAAACGTGTTGATGACAGAACAATAGATGACTCATTAAAACTGAAAGGATTATGCCCTGTGGGCTCTGGGCACTATAATGCCAAAACAAGTGTACATGACAATAAGAGCAAATACAAAAATGCCTTATTGTACGCTATGCTAATATGTTAACTGCCAGGCCAATGTCATATGTGTTATGTCTATATCAGCTCAATTGACCATCTGCTTAGTGTAGACTCTATGACAATACACTTTGCTTATACAGCACTGAAGACTGTTATGCCAGTAACAATAAAAGCCTAAATACATGGATGAAACACAAAAACAATTGATATAAAAAAGTCATTTTTAGCAGTGTCACTGATTATATGCAAATGTATTCATGTTATGGGTATACCTTAGTCTGTTAGGAGTGTATAATTTTGTGAATCTGCTACCAGTCTGGCACTAACTTTGGCTACATACACAAACCTTGTATGATCTTTTACTTGAATTATAACTGAAATATCCTCAGTGAATACACTGTAGGCGAGTGTGGTAAGAGTGTATAATTGAGTGAATTTGCTACCAGAAAGTGCAGTCTGGCACTAACTTTGACACCCTGTAGGCAGTGAAGTCCATGTCAGCAGCAGACAGACATGAAGTAATTGCATTTCTATCCCCATGAAATACCCCAGCTCTCCTTCCAGTGAAAACATCTGACCTCCCATAGAGTGCCAATAGGCCCCCAAACTGCACCGCACGCCTTACTTCCTGCGTATAAATATTAATATAGCTCTCACACACCCCTCTGTCGGCAAAACTCTACAGCTGTCAGTCCAGGCTGCAGGCTAAAGAGAAACCATGTCTGGGAGAAAGAAAACCTGCCTTTGCCTGCCATATTTAAATTATTTATGTCCCAGCTATGTACCAGCAGAGCAGAGCGGGTTTGAATATGTGAGCATCTGGCGTCTTCAACGTTACAAACTTAAAGTGAAAGGCATTGGTGTAACATCCGGCACCCCCCTTCCCCAGTTTGTTCTTGCCAGCGTGCTATGCACCGTGCCGAAACCTCACACACACACACCCAACACACCAGACTGCAATTACTCACAGCACTGTATTAAGTGCACATGAGTGGGCGTGCACAATATCTGTTGAGGATTATGTTTAGTTTGTGGTGGGTTATTGTGTGTCCTTTGGTTTATGTTCCTGTTACCTGTGGAACTGTAATGGAAGCATAAACTAGAAACGCCACTTCTGGATTCCTGTGATCCAGTCTTGCTCCTTGGCCTGCGAATGCACTCACTCCTGCAACCTGCTCTGCAAGACAGCCCTGGGCTGGAGATCACAGGCCAAAGTGAAAACACAGGAGAATGGGGCACTCCTTCAACCAGTGTGTCCGACGTTGGGTGTCGTTGCCAGCAGCTACTAGGGAGGGCTACCTCTGCACGACTTTCCACCTGATAGACACTCACTTAAGGTGATCTAGATTATGTTTTAAATATGAATACAGTAGGAAACAAATACTTTCTATGTAAAGATATAGTGGACTTATTGTGTACTGTATGTTAATGTGTCATCCCAACTCTACTGTTCTGTGTTTTCATAGCCGGGCCAGCCATTTGTATGTTCGTTACTGCGCGCGCATGTGTGTTTGTGTGTGTCCCACAGAGCATTTGTTTTGTTCTGTGGTGGTGCTGCGACATCTAGTGGCAGGAATCCATATACAACTACTTTATAGTAAAGCGTTCCAGCGATGTGGTTACATGACAACGCGTTGGCCCCTGGTACCCTGAGCAGCAATGGCCTTGGGTGGCAGGACAGGGTGCAGAGAGATATGTCACCCAGCCTGCCCTCTTCCTCCACCCACACAGGGTATTAGTCTGCAAAGGTTGACACCGCCTGTCAGCGGGATGGAGGTGTCCAGCCTGCATGCATGGTAAACCTACACCACACAGGACAGAGCTGCGCAGGGTGAGTGTGCTGTCACAATATGCCGCAGACCTACGTCTGGACACACGCGCGTTCCTTGAAAAGCACATACACTAGCTCACAGGAAAACACACAGGGAGCCCAAGCGTTCATGAAGTGCTCGGTATTCCTAAATGCCGCAGGGCACAATATATGTTTACATCATATAATGAAAATGTGAATCGCTGTGTATTCGTATGCCATTACATCCGCTAGTATTTATGGTGAGAAAAATAAATAAATAAAAATAATCTCCCCGTTCCAACATGTTTATTCTCGTGGCGCGGGACTAAGAAACAAGGACGCAGATCACAGCAGCTCCTCGCCCGGGGCCACGTCGCACCGCCCAAACCCCTACTCTCTACACTCTGATTAGAAAATAAACCATGCACACGCACTGGTACGCTCGTGGTCTTTGAGAGCTAGCTCCCAGCTATAATATCATTTCATCCAAGTGCTTTTCCGTGCATCATCGGCAGAGTGCTATTACAAAGATGCCATTTCCCATCTCGCCCTTAGAGAAGAGGGACAATATATATGTCACTTTATAAAATATACCAAACCCATGCTGTGCGTCGTCATTGATGGGTTGTATTACTGCCAATGCTGAAGGCGGAAAGAGGATAATGCAGCCATATATAATAGTGCACTACAATGGGAGATGTGCTCTATATGTCTGGGAGGCTATGACTTTTGCCTCTCCATTTGGCCTCCCACCGGCCAGCAGTAACCTTTGCTGACCCCCTCCACCCACCAACCCATCCAGATGCAGACATTACCCCCACAGCAGGGTCCTAGAGATCTCCTGTGCAGCCACTATATCCCTCCACTAAAGAGACACGCAGATCGGAGCGCGTGACAGCTGCAAAAATATGGCGAAGCGGCAGCACCCAAGGCTGGAGGTCCTCCGAGAGGTACTTGTCATTAACGCAGGTCACGGCTATCTGCGGCTGGCACAGCCTGCTTCTGGCCAACGTGACAGGAGGCCATTATTTCATGAAGGATATCCACATGTAGTGCACATAAGCATATTATCTGAACCATGGAATCTCTTGGTTGTGTCCAACAATCACACACAATTAGCGTTCTAAATAAGATATGATGACTCTAATAATAATACCATTCTCTCCAAAAAGGATACAGCAAATGGTACAAAAGCTATGGATGTTTACATGTTATCATTGTACCTTTGAGACCTTTGTGAAATGTGTACTATACATACTGTATGTATTTACCTTCACTATTAAATGTTAGGGGGGCATGGCAGGCTAGTGGTTAGGGAGGTGGACCTTGGGTCCAATCCCCGACATGCCTGGCCTACCTGAAATTCTCATCCCATCCCAAAACATGTGGTCCTTTCACCAAAAATATTGGAATATATTGGGGGTACTGCATTAAATGCAGCTGTGGCCTCACATTAACTGTAGGTACTTGGGAATTAATGTAATAAACTCCAAATAGCCATTAAACCCCCCAAGAGAGAAATAATGGGAATGTGTTGGTCTACTCCAAGGTGCTGGAGAGGAGGGTTCGGCCGATTGTCGAACCTCAGATTGAAGAACAACAATACGGATTCCGTCCTGGTCGTGGCACAACGGACCAGCTCTTTACTCTCGCAAGGATCCTGGAGGGGGCCTGGGAGTATG
>JAODUH010036080.1:0-21541 GCA_027564835.1 Typhlichthys subterraneus
ACAAACAACGCCGACTGTTTCACGTGTTGTAGCATATGTAGTAGTACAAATATTAAAGACGATCATGACACAAATATACTAGACAACATGAACATTTAACGATATATTTACGTTTGCGGTGTTTCGAACAGACATCGACACAGTCACCTACACTATCATTCCGGGCCATAGATCAACACGCCTACGCCGTCTCTGGAAATGTCACCAGTTAACATGGTCACCACTTAAACCGTAACACCGGTAGTTGACTAGGTAGGCTACCAGAGGAACCGAATGTGGCTAGTGTACTACACGCTAACAAAGTACATCACTGCCGCGAGTGTGCAATGGGAGACCATAAAGATGTCCCATTTCATATCAGCACGTTAACAACGCGCCTAAAATCAAAGCCTTATTGCGCCACGGAGAACCGTAGGCCATCAGTTTGCGTGTTGGATGCCACTGCCACCGTAATTAATGCCAGCTCATTGGCTAACGCTAGCTGTCAAACAAGAGCACCGCCAGGCATCTGCTCGTTCTTACCCCCTTTGCAGGGTGTCCTGTGCTGGCTGTGTTGGGCTCGGTATCCCTCCACAACCTCCCATGCCCCGTTATCCCTCTTGATGGGGAAGGAGACGCTCAGGACGTGGTTACAGGGCTTGATGATGCGCAAGATTCCCCGGACACGGTTCCTCTTCTGCTCGGGTGTCTCTCTGGTCTTCAGGTCTTCCACCAGCTTGTCCTCTACGATGGACACGCCGCGGTCGAAGAAACCCTCGACCATCCTGAAGAAGTTGGGGTCGTCAGGTTCGTCCGCGGCGTCGGCATAGTGGCGGACCCGCATCAAAGTCGAGGTAACTGGGAGAGCCGACTCCACGCATCCCGAGGCCAGAGCACTACCCGCGGAGCGGGTTAGAAGTTCCCCGAAATACCTGTACATGACTATAGGAATCGCTAACTAAACGTGTAAAAGAAATATAATAAACGAAATAACACAGACGATGGTATGACGAGGAGAGGGGGATAAAATAAACGACACAGTAATATCACTGTGTCCCGTCCGGTGGCCGACTGGGAAGTAGCATGCTGCGCCCGTTTGCTTTTGAAAGGCAATACGAGCCGAGTCAGTAGGGGGCTCCTCGGCATGCACGCAGAAGCATAGAAGAAGGAGGAGGTGTTATGGGCGTGCCCTTGCTCCAGAGAGAAGCTGGTTTTGCACCAGTTTCGAAAGTGTATCGGATCATTAATATATGTTGATTAGCTAAAGAGGTGAGAGTGTTTGGTTTAATTGTCAGTAGTAGTCGCGTCCCGGCGGCGGTGCTCCACCGCTATTTTTATATATAGTTTTATGGTTTTGCCTAGAGAATAACAACCGGCCTGCAGCAGTCCATACATCCAGCGCACCCCAGCCAGTAGCCTGCTATGGTTTTTTTTCGTTGCTGTTTCGTTCGTGTTTGTTCATCTGCGCTTAGGCTTCTCACGTCATTATAGTTATAATACACGGCACTAAAAAAAACTGAATGAATTAGGATATATGCTAAAGAAAATAATTTATTTGTATTAATTTAATTTCAGTATTTGGGACAGTTTATTAGACTATCGAATGCACTGACTCGGTGTACTTAGTTTGTTGTAGTCCCTAGTTGTAGTTGAGACCATATTGCTATGGTTGAGAATGTAGGTGTGGAGTAGTTGTTTCTCACAACGTTACAAGACGCAGGGCCAGGTGGCATAGCATAGGTGTCTTGACTTAGCCTAATGTGGAAAACATTATTGGTACAATCAATGTAACAATCTTTTATTGTAGTCAGTATGCCTATAGTCAAACAGATCCCTTGTGTCAAACAGATCTCTTGTGTCAATAAAATGGGACTGATTACATTCCAGAGAGGACCAATGTTAAAAGTATTTTCCAGGCAAATTAGGCATACTAAGCAACATAGCAAATTCTTCCCAAGTTATGTATAGCCTACATTTGATTTGAATAGAGGGGGATACAAATCAAAGACCTACAACTTACTGCTCTAATCGAAAGCTGCAACCATGGACTCTGCACAGGAGATAAGATATCATCAATAGCCCCACCATGTACACACTCACACATGCAAACATACTTGCACAAGCATATGATTATGCAATGTAAAAATGTCATTAAATTATACATAATTTTAATGTTTAGAGTAATATGTAAAAATTATGCATAAAAATTACACACAGACAAACACTATTTTATGTATAGGTTTGGTTAAGTGGGATATGCATTTAGTTAACTTTGTTGTTACACTGCAAGTCTCTTGCCAAATAAAATGTCAGGGTAATATCTTTATTAGTAATGCAGTAATAGTGTTTATCTCGTTCAGTCCATTATTGCTGTATTGCAGCACAATACAACTTTATTTACTGTTGGATATCGTTTCATCATTCAGATTAAATACAAGTATAATCTTCCCTTACAGAGAGACAGAAAGTCCGCAATATTTAAAACAAATACATAAGTCCCTGGTAGTAAAGACAATGAAAGACTTTTAACTTGCATTTCTGTCAAGGGCAACTACAAATTACTTCTCTTCCCAAACCAGAAATTATTTGTATAATATCATAATAATAACTTGAGGTCTCTGTGTCCAAATGTTTTAAAATAATGTTTCTGTTTCTAATCGGATGATGTGCAGGCAAATCACCTGACAACACTGTAAAATTGATAATGTCCTTATACAGTTCAGAGAAAAGAGTCAGTATTTACAGCTGTTCTCTGACATCAGCACAAAAAGAAGGCAAGGGCCTGATTCCAAACTGGTGATTGGTCCTAGATGGAGATTAAAGTTCAACCCATATTTTCAACACATTCTGTTGTCTAAAAAAAAAATTGTGTAAGCACACAGTATTTCTTGTTTAGTGTCATGACAGCTGCTTTTATGTTCTTCACTTGGAGCACAATTCAACAACTATTTAACCAGTTTTGGATCGTAACTAGTTACTAGTAACAATATTATAGAGTAATAATATTAGAGTAACTAGTTACTTTTCCAGTAACTAGTAGTGTAACTCATTACTTACCAAAAAAAGTTATAATATTACAATTACTAATTCAAGTAATGATGCATTACTGCGTTACAAGAATGACATTTATTTTCCAATAGCAAACTTGGGGTAGGCTAATTGAACCAACCTGTCCAATCATCTGGTTTGAGAGGCTGCAATGTTTTCACTGTGGCTGATTGTTGACTCCTAGAAAAGTATTGTTCCATAAAGAGGCTTCAATTATAACATGAGCTGGCTACACAGGTTGTCATTTTTCAGAAGGGGCGATGCTGGGTAGTGATTGTGAAAGTAATATAGTAATGTAATGAGTAATGTAATTCATTACCTTTAATATCCAGCAATAAGTAAAGTAATAATATAACTTTTTGAAGTATAAGTAAATAGCAACATATTACTATTCCTGAGAAACATGCCCAACACTGTACATAACTGACTGGAAAGCAGTCCTCTCTGACTGTCTTTACTTATCTTTCTCTGTCTGCTCATGCAGTCATTTGGCAGCTGGTTAATTAGTTACCAATCATTATGATCATCATATAACAAATAATCATTAAGAAGAAGCAATAAAAAAATACGCTTTGGGCAGCAAACCCTAGCTCACTCCCCCCCCCCCCCCCCCATTTCTCTCTTTCTAGGGCAGTGTTGTTTTCCCCACTCACATTTATCATGGCCATGTTTCAAAGAGTGAGAGCTGCTGTTCTGTTATTGGCCGACAGAGTGACAACACCCACCGACCATAGTGGGCCGGGGGAGGGGACAAGAGCTCGAGGAGGAGCCGCGGTGGATTATGGTAGTAAGAAATATAGTATGACTGACATTATGTGGATTTATTTATTGTGGTTTGGAAATCACTGCTTGTGATTGACTCATTGTTCAGGATTTTAGAACGTTGAAGAGGTGTACATCAATCCTCTCAATAGGGGTCTGTTTCTTTAACACTCCCACACATATCTTTTAATCAGTCTGCTTTTTCTCAGTCTAGTTTCCGGCTACATATTTTCTCAACGAATGTCCCCTAGGGCTTTATTCATTAATGAAATAACAACACAGGGGCTGTTATTGTTATTCACATGGAATTATATCCAAAAAAATCTCAATTTCTATCAAGGTTCCACACACAGGCACATACAGCACATAGCTCACAGACACGCAATATTCTCGATTCCATGTTGTCTAGATGAATGTAACAACTGGAGATGTGACAGCATAAGATGACAAACACACTCATCACCACTGCACCATCACACTGAAATCAGGGTAGACCTAATAGCAGTGTCATGATGTTCAAAGTTCAAAGTGTTCTTCACAAACATGAACCACAGCCAAACGTTACATTATCTACATTAAAAAAACTATGTCTAATATTTTAGATTTTAGATAATATTTCAGGTTCATTGACTGTCTACTTTGCCAGGACTTTGCACTCTCGTGGGCAAGGCACTCTGCACACAGAATTGCATGACTACGGAATTGATATTGCTCTCACTGACAACAGTTAGCCACTAGATGGTGCCAGCATCCTTCCTCAATAGCAATAGTATGACTGCAGAATGGCTGCAAAACACGAGGGAGAGGGCATACAATATTTCCACCTGAGATCTCACACACTGCTCATAGGAGAAGCAATGTCTAGATTTCAGTTGCGTGCATGTAACCGATTCAGAAATATAGACTTGTTTGCGTGCCCACCCCCCCCCCCTCCCAACATGACGTGCAAAAGGCACCCATAAACCCTTTCATAAATCCAGGATACCCTACTTCAACCTAAAAATAAGATATAAGCTAATCATGTAAAATTATTAGTACTGATTCAGTAATGTGTTTGTCTGTGTATATGAATGATGAAATATGAGGTTTTTAAGGGTGCATTTGTTTTGGTGGTGCAGAACAAATAAATATATAATAAGTGGGTTTCTATTTTTATATTGTATTTGTCATGTGAAAACTGTCAAGAGACAGTTTGTGGACACGGGAACATGAGAGGGGTGTGAGGTAAAAAGTTGAAAATTTTCTCACGAGAACTTGGCTGTCAAAAGGAAGCTGTGGTAAATGTGTTTGTGTGTGTGTATCTGTTCTGGTCTACTCAACACCAGCGCAGTTTTACATTGTGTGTGTGTATGTGAGATCAGGTGACCAAGAAGGAAACCAAGGTCAGGTGCTTGGAGGTTAGTTAGAGGTCATGGTGCAAAAATCACAAATACAGCAATCCACTCATGCATCTTCAACTGCTTCTCAGCCACAAGACAAGGCATAGTTTTACTTTCCCTTTTGAGTGCTGAGAGGTTGTAACACCCTCACAAGGAGTCAGAGGTAAACGCACATATAAGCATGTGTAATCCAATGCTATCTGACCCAGTATACAAGGTTTGTTAATATTTGGTAGCTATGTTGTGTGTGCATGTGCGTGTGTGTGTCAGTGGCCCTAATAAGGCACACTTGCTTGAAACTCTGCTGCTGTAGCAAAAGTTACACATGTTCAGAGATGCAATTTGCACATTACTGTTGTAATGTGTGAGACCCATGAAAATCAGGATAAGCAATGTCTGAGATATATGCACAGTCATGGAAAAAGTTGAGATATAAACTGTACTAAATATACTTTAAATGTAAAAAAAAAACATTTGTTTATTAAACATGGGGAATTGCTGCAGTGGTTTCCTAAAACATTCTATATCTGTTTTTTTCTGTGTATATATCTGTTTGTATATTATATAGTGTACAGTATTCTATACTGTAGAGAGTACGGTAAGGTTTTTGCATTTTAATCCCAGAGAATAGTTACATCTGATCCTTACAGGATACAGCATAATTTGAGTCAAATATACTGTATGGGTGATTTATCTAGAGTCTAGGGATGTTAGATAGATATTACAATTTTGACCATTGCAAATTTGATTTGTTTTTTGTCCACTGAATCAACATTTTTTCAAAATTATGTTGATTTTGAAGTGCAATCAAATAATTTAGAAACACAGTTCTTCTGTTTAATTTTTATGGTTGTGTACAGTTGGTACCACAGAATAAGTGTTTAACTGGAATGTATCATGTGCAGTTATCATTATTGTCATAATCAGCCCACAGTATTTCATAGAGCTGTCCTTCCTTCCCCTTTCCAAAACACAATGTTCACATCAGTTTTACTTATTCAAAGATTTACAACACAGGTCTGTTACCATAGCTGCAGTCTAAACAAGTTATTTTCAGAGCCATGTAGAAGAGAGTTGTGTCAACTCCATTAACTTGAATGGACCGTTTTATCACGGCAATGGTGGATCGTGGAACCTCAGTTCCTGGAAGTTATCTTATATGCAAATATTATAATATATATATATATATACACTATAAATTATATTGTAAGTGTAAATCAATGTATTTATTGACTACAAATGACCTTATGTATCTGTATTTATCGATTCAAATTGCCCACCACGCACTCTTTGGAAATGATGTGACCGTTGAAAAGTTCAAACTTCCGTTGGCGTGACTCTTCTACATGGCTCTGGTTATTTTTGCACTTTGTTGCTATATCTATATCAGATCCCCAGTGAACACTTCTGGAGCGTTTTAGTTCCTATACTGCAACAGTCCAGGTGAATTTCTGAGTGCAAAGGAACCATATAAGGAACCCTCCCCCCGAAACAGGCATACTGTTCAGCTCAGAGGATCTGGTCCAAGGACAGCTGTAAAGATGGCTTCACGACTCCACTGCAACACACACACACACACACACAGACACAGGATAATTACAACAGTTATGGAGTGTGATAATTCATTAATTCATCCATCACTTTCCCCATAAAACGTCTTTTCACTATTATTGAATATCTCTAAATGAAAACACAATAACAACAACATCCATCTTCTTTGATATGGTACAGCTGTGATTGAGGAGTACTACTGTACATCAAAGAACATAAGCCTACCTGAGGACATAGGTCACACACAGCACACAAACTGGCTGATGGGCCCCGGGACCATAGGCAGCCCTGAGGGTCCGATGGCAGGGGATGACAGCACTGTGACTCTCCACCCAGACGTACCCTCCAGCTCTGGCCAACATCCTGTACCGGCCACTCACTGACTGACTCTTAGATAACACTGGAGACCAACAGAGAGAGACTTGAGATGTGCCAGAGTCCTTACAGACATGTCTGGCCATCTTGGTGATGCCTTCGGGCAGCTATTTCGGGCTAGCGATGTCATCTAATAATTTAATAATGAATAATTATAAGCAAATAATAAGCGAGGAGACATAACTGCACTTTCAATGGTTGCCAGAAAATGAAAAATTCTTTGTGTACAATTTCTAGTCAAATCTGATCAAAAATGCTTGGTGACTTACCCCAAAATAAGGTTAACAAAAGATTTTCCCACCCAAGTTAAACTTCTACTACCCATGTAACCACATTATAAAGCACGATTGGCTCTTTTGCGTGGAGAGGTGCGATATGTGGAAAAAAATGGAAAAAATGTTTGGCATTAGAGACCTCCCATATAATATATAATCGGTATTATTGAAATGGCCTGTCTCTTTTAATGTACTGCATAATGTCTCTGGATGTACCACATGTACATACTGTATGTGTGTACGTGCGCGTGCGTGTCATACTCACAGTTCATGTGGCTCTTGGTCAAACGATTTGTGTCTAGCGTGTGACACAGATCGTACAGTGAACGGCCCAAGAGCTCCTGGGCACTGTAACCTAAAAGAAGTGTCATCCTTAGAGAACACACACAGACACACACACGTTGAAGTTAAGCGTGTTCCGAAGTAGTGGTAGAGCTAGATGAGCCGATACAAACAGTTATAGTAATACCGATTGGTTAAATGCTGTCAAATAGAATCAATATGAACCAGAGGTTTACGCCACTAGGAGGAAATGGAGCGTGTCCGGACCTTCTTCACAAAGTTAGGGTCTGGTTACACAAGGCTAACATTTTCGTACAGATCTCCAACACAAAACCTGCTTATAAAATCCTGCAATAAGTAATTCTGAAGCACGCATGTGGGAGCAAGTCTAGCACATCAGCAGGCAACCCTATTTAAAAGGTACCGTAGCTTATTTTGTGTGACACATGGAGCTTGGCTTGTTGTCCCACCTGTGGTCGCAGTGTGTGAACCTCATGTCCATGGTGTGCTGACTGATGAAGGTGTGTGTGCTGGCTAGCCAGTGAGAGCAGGGCAGGGGCTGGCAGGTGAGGAGCACACAGGGGAGGTGTGAGGAGCTGCAGGCCTTCGTCCGGCCTTGACAGTGGAGAACCTGGCCGGGTGGAAGCCGGCAACCAGAGGAAAGTGCACATTAAAGGATGGAAGCGATGCGGTGTAAACAAGCAACATATTACATACTGCTTTACAAACTGCCAGCCAAATAGGCGACAGGATGTGAAACCACCTCTGAGAACAGACAATAACGCAACGTTTGAATAGCAATAGCCTGTGTTTCACCAGAGTATTACCATATAGCCAAATGCATTGCAATAGTATATTCAATTACATTCAATATACACCAGATTAATAACACATTTCCAAAACTTACTCGGTTAGGACTGATTTTGGGAAAATTGTGTTTTGGCTTTCTAGCTTTCTATTCAGTGTCTATCATAGACTGAATATTAATCACGTGCAACAATGATATGATGATGATGATGATGTTTTGGAACTGTTTTCATTTGCAGATTATGGAAGTCTCTAAAAGGCCAAAAATAGCACCCATAGTTCAAATGTTACCACATATTGAGTGAGTGAGTTTTGGAGATTTGGTCCTATAGTTTTGTGGGCGGCGGGGTTGACTGATAATTAGTCTCACACCTTCCAAGTAGCTGATTTTATATTAGTTGTTTTTCCTCTCTGGGTCATTGTGCTTTTCATCCTCAGTAAAAAGTCCCTCTGAGTGCCCCAGCCTGAAAAAACAAAAACATTGTTATGTTCAATCAAAAGTTTAGCTATGAATCATGATGATTTAATTATATATTGACATGGTAGTAGACATAACATATAATATTGGTTGCTTATTGCCGGTGTTTGACCTGTCCAACTAATGCCAAATGTACGTGTATATGTAAGTCGCTTTGGATAAAAGCGTCTGCCAAATGTCGTAAATGTAAATGTGGCTATGGACGATTCACTCTCTCTTGAAATTATACATAAACCACATATGAGCTCTATACACTCTATCAATCAATCTTTATTTATATAGCACTTTTCATACTATATTCATAAAACATTTAACACTGGAGACCAATGCAAACACGCGCACACACACACACCTGCTGACTGATGGAGGTTATTCTGGATTTCCATGTGGTCACAGGGGTGTGTGAAGTCATAGATACTCTGTCCCATCAACTCAACCTATGTGGAAACACATATATGAACACCCATACTATACAATCTTTAACTGTCTGTATGTTCACGTGCATACGCACATACGTGTGCACGCGCGTGTGTGTGTATGTGTGTGTGTGTGTGTGTGTGTGCGTGTGAGTGTGTGAGTGTGTGAATGTGTGCGTGTGTGTACCTGGGTCAGACCCATGTGCTTGGAGACATTGTGTGAAAGAAAGATCATATTTCCATTAGCAGCCACCAGGAGTAAAAACCCCTCCAGGGCCCCGAGGTAAAGCTCCGTCTCCTCCGAGGCAGGTACCTCCTCCAGCTCTTCGTCCCGAGCGCTCTTCTTTTTGCTGTGCTCTTCGTCCTTGCTGTAGTTTTCCGTTTGGCCGTTAACCGTACCAGTCACACCTTTACACAGTGCAGCGCAGAGCCCTGGTTAATAAAGCTCTTCATTACAATGGAGACCAATGCAAGTGCATGCACACACAATAAAGCTCTTCATTAACCGCTTGATATAAAATACAATAATATTAAATACAAAGATAGACAGTGAAACACAACTGTTACATTGTTAGACAGCAAACAGACAATCTGTTTCAGAAAAATAACACATTTGGCTGTGGGCAATGAAACAAAGTGAAGTTTAATATTATTAATAATACAAATAATTACTAGGGTTGCAAGCAACACTGGGGCGGTCCTCTGAGACATATCAGTACTTTCAAGATATTGTTCGATATCATCGTGGATCATTCAGCCTCTAGCTTCTCGAATTCTCAAATAATCCACTTTCATTTCACAAACAAGCCTACAGATGTCACATTTAATTTAATACATGAAGAATCAGATGGCATTATCTTATTGCACATCATTTTGAAGGTCAAAGTTTACAGATATATGCAGTATTGATCATTCTGACAAATAATGGATGTGTGCAGTTCCAGACCTCAAAGTATGGATTCAGTGTTATCTTATATGAATATATGGACAGATATATTTTACATTATATTAATACCATGAAATACATGTTCATTATCATCATTATCTCATTTAGCATACATCTCCATAATAATAAACACACTCTCCTATGCCTCAATTAGCATTCCAATTGACTCAATCATTTCAATTGTGAAAGCTGTAATACAATGTAATACAATCATAATTGTATTTTCCCCTTCCCTTTAATGTGTCTGCTTAAAAAAATGTGTCCTCCTTCGGAGGACCTAATTAACAGTACCATATTAACAACATATTATCAGTTAAATGAATAATGAATAATAAAAACAATTATGAAAGTTTTATTTTATTCTAACTTTAGCCATCATTTGTCAACATCTTATCATTTAAAGTATTAAAATTACGAAAATGGTGACCCATCCTGCTGCTCATCATAATTTGAATAATACTTGTTTTTATTGCCAAGATGTTTTACAGCTAAATTTGCATAAACGTATGTACAGCCAAACATGTATCCAAAACAAAAACAAAAAGCCAATAAAAGTGTTACAAAGGTGGAACTGACAGGCTACAGAATATACAAAAATGTAAGGTAGATAAGGCAAATAGTGAAAATTTTATTTTTATTGTTTTAAATAAAGATAGGTAGGGATATCAGCGGATACTTTTTACAGTCTGCTTTTACTCAAGCGTGCGTGGTTTACCTGTAATTAATGTGCGCGTGTGTATGTGGCTGATAGTAAGCCGCAGGACAGACGGCTTGTCCAGCTGCGCTCGGACGGACGCAGGAAGAGGCAGGAGTCGCGTTAAGTCCCCGAACACCCTGGACTCTTGACCTCGTCTCTTCTTGGCTGCTTCGCGGCTCTTCGCCCTGGTAACACGCCATACGAAGCACAGCTTTAATAATATCCTGCCTGCCATTGATCGACAGTGGCTTGTTTGATGATGAATCATGTTTATCATGAAGTTAGAGCGTTTAGAGTAACTATGGCAGGTTATGTCTCATGGGTTTTTCATGCCCACTGTGGGCAGACCACAATGCCAACGTTTCTCATGTGGTTCACTGCACACCACTATAATCTCTACTCTCGTTGCTTTAATGTATTGAAATACAAATGTAGGCCTATAGCCCAACAGTCATTTTCACATATCACTCTATATATTATTTTATCCGTGAAAAAACGTGGGTGGCCTGTTATGCGATGTTATGCGATGTTATGCAATTAGCCCAAATCTAAACATAAACGTATCATGCGTTTTAGCCCATTTACCAATAAGTGACGACGACAGGTGGCTTAGGCTTACTTTCTGCTGTCTCTGTCTGCAGTCATGTCGTCCAGACGTCGACGCAGCCCGTGGTGAAAAGTTGTCAGGGAAAACTAACAGACCGCGGGAAATACGCGGCGGCATGGGAGACCACTGAGCGCCGACACAGGTGGTCAAATGAATTCGCACGCCATTGCCAAAACAATCCCACGGCCCAAGAACCTCTTGACGGTACCAAACGTCCTGCAGGCAAATGGTCCCTTGTCAGCAAAGATGTCACCGTTTTGAAGGCGTTCCCCGTCCGCAATCTCAAACAGGTCTTCGTGACTGATAGGTCAGAAAATAAGACACACATCAGCCCCCTCCTCTGTCTGAAGTCACTTCATCTGTAGACAAATTATTCTGCGCTATTTCCTCTTGAAAGAAATCTGTGCAGATCTTTACGAGATTGTTGGTGTGATGCTACTTGGAAAAATAATAAAACGATATAAAAAACGAAATTATTATTGATTTCAGGAACAAACGTGAACATAAAACTATAGTGTCATGGCGAGGACTGAGCAGGTCCAGACTGTGGAGTCTTACAAATATTTTGTACTGTGTTTTACATTATTGATATTATTGTCACTATTGTCAAAACAGGACAACAGATAATCCATTTAATGAGGAAATTAAAGCTATTTTAATGTTAGTGAAGAGATCTTAAGTATAGGCCTAACATTTATTGTTTGTTTATTGAAAGTATTGTAACCTTTTCTTGCATCTGTTGGTTCAATAGATTTTCCATTAAGGATAAGAGCAGCCTTGTCAAGGTTCACTCCATGGAGTCAAACTGAGAGACTTGTGTTCCCTTTGGTAGAATCAGGCAATAAAGAAGACAAAGACTATCATGTTGTGTCTCCAGAGTTTGTGTTGATGCCTTCAGGTCGCTGTTGCAGGTACCTCTGAGGAGAACTAACCGATACTCCAAATCCTTTATTCAGTCTGTTATCAGGTTATTAAACTCAGACAGTAATCATTTTAAATTATTTTTATTTTATTATTATTATTATTATTATTATTATCATCGTCATCATTGTGCTTTACCCTTTATGACATCGCTGTGGGGGAAGGAGTCATCATGTAGCAATGTTTTATTTATTTTATTGTTTACTGATATTAATTATCTTATCCTACACTGACCTGTTTGTTGGATGATGTGTTTTATATGGGATGGGGTAACCTGAAAATGAATTGCTCTCCTTGGGATAATAGTTTTCTTAATCTGAAGATCTCATGCAGTGGTTTATATAAACCTTAACTATTAATAATTTACATTGCATTCATTTAAAATAATTAGTAACTGATTAAATGTAACCAGGTACTTGTAATCTGATTACAAAAAACAGTAACTGTAATCCATGACAGTTACCAGCTACAATAGTGGAAGCAGATTATAGGTATTTTTTTTAAATTAGATGATTCATTCTAGGACTACTTCCAAATATAAAAGTGACGTTTGAATAAAAATGTATAAAACAGTTGCTGTTTTCTCTTATTGATTGGCGTTAATGAAAAGTTAATAAGTGAAATTAAATCCTATATGTTCTAATCTGGTCTCCTAAAAACATAAACAATCACAAAAACAGAAAGAAGAAAGAGAAGAACTCAGTAAATTGCTTTTGATGGCATTTCAAAGAACAATGTTTAGGCGTGAAGTAATCTAAGAGTAACGGAAAGTAATCAGATTGTATTACTAAATGTAGGTAATACAAAAATGACGTTACCGATTATAATTTTTGTCTGGTAACTAGTAACTGTAACAGATTACATTTAAAAAGTAACCTAACCGACCCTGTTAATGATGCATATTTCTTTATGTAGAAAGAGAAAAGAAACCTTCCGACCAAGAATATGAAGCAGGAGGGGTGATGTAGACAGCTCAGTGTTTTATTATTGGGTCTCAGAGCCTGTCTGTGTACACTATACGTTTGGCACAGAGAAAGAGAGGCAGCGTGCCCGGGAACAGCTCTATACCCCTGGGTGCACGAAGCGTCACTACACACCGACCCTACCGCACACAATGAACCCAGAGCTGCCTTAGAACACCGTACCGTACGTGTGTGTGTGGATCAGTCTATGGTTGTGTGCGTGGTCACCTATTTGAAATGAGAGGCTGCTGATTTTCCACATTTCCTCTATTCCGACTGTAACTGACGTGGTATAGTAATAGCATTGTACACAAAAGATTCCTCCAGATACACTTTACAACAACAACAATTTATATTATTAATAATAATAATAATAATAACAATAATAATAATAATAATAATAATAATAATATAAAATAATAATATTAAAGAATAAACATCAAAACAAAATCATTCTTGAAAAAATTTAGTATAAATTGAGAGAAGCAGAAAGGTGATTTTAGCTGAGCGATATAGTTGTCAGGAGGAATAGGAGGTCAAAGAATACTGATGGTAGCGTAGCTGTAGAATTGGAAATGACGAGGATCGATGTCACAGACCGGCAGGTACATTATCTCTCCCCCACACACACACTCAAGACAAAACGCAGGCAGGCATGGCAGTCACACTCAATGAAAGCTAAAGACCTTGACCGTATCGAATGATGAAATCCATGGAACCGTGTTGAAGTGGGGCGAATCCCCCACCCTTCCAGAAGGACACACTTCACTGCTACACCCGTAACACTGCTCCAGATAATTAGTACGATTGCCTGTTTCTTCAGTTTAACATTCACTTTATACACGTGGAGCTAGAAAGTATGTGCACATCATAATAATACAAATAAAATAGAATAAAAAAGGAGAGCGAGTCAGAAGTTTTACGTTCCACGTGTACGACTCCTGAGAACGCATATAGCGGGAGATGAAATGACACTGTACAAAACTGAAACACAAACAAAACAGTACAGACACAGATTCAGTCATAGCACAATGCAAAATAACACATTTTGAGGGAAAACTAAATCAACAAACAAACAAACAAACAAAAATAATAACAAATCTAGTCAAATATAGATACTCGAGGATATTGCACAAAGGGAGTCCTGGGCTGAACTGGTCCCTGATACGAACAGTATTACACACGTAGAGTGTTTGTCCATGTTCCAACTTTCCTTTTTCTAGCAGACAATACGACACATTACAGCCACTCCACGCAGGCTATATACAGGCCTCTGCACCCGCACCTTCAGTCCACTGGTGTCAGGGAGAGCACGTGTGTGTGTGTATATAAGTCTGTCTGTGGTGATCTATGCTGTATAAATAAGTGTGCACCTGGATATGTGTGTGCATGCGTGCGTGCGTGTGTTTGTGTGTGTGTGTGTATGTGAGAGAGTGTGCTGGTGTGCATCACATTTATAGTCATATTCATAACAAAGCCAGGCAACTAGAACAATACAATGCTGTAAAGAATATTTCCATAGTAACAACCAATAGCTTAAAATTAAAGGAGTGTTTGTCTATAGTGTGTGTGTGTGTTTATGTGTATATTCATAAAGGTATTAGTGTCTCTTTGTCTGTATGTGTGTGTGTGTGTGTTCTCATAAAGGCGAATGTGTTGCGTGCTTTCTGTGTGTATTTGTTAAGGTTTTAGTGTCTCTGCATCTGTCTTTGTGTGTGTGTGTGTGTGTGTGTGTGCGTGTGCATACAGGTAAACGTATTGCATGTATGTGTGTGTGTGTGTGAGCGCAGGGTGGTGGTGGTGGGGTGTGTTGAGGGCAGGGGGTGGTGGTGGGGTGTGTCGAGGGCAGGGGGTGGTGGTGGTGGTGGTTGGAGTGTGTTAAGTGTGAGAGCAGTAGGAGAAGTCTTTGAACTCCTCCTGGTTAATCTGCCGCACGATGGCCTCCTCTGTTGGCGTCAACACGGGGTCCTCCTTAGTGAAGTCTTGGTCAAAGTTATTCACGTCTCGCTTGGTTTTCTGTGGAAACACATCACACATAGAGAGAGAGAGAGAGAGAGAGAGAGGGGGGGGGGGGGGGGATTTATACGGGGAAAAAAGCACCGAACCAGTCATGGCGCTTTGACATTTGACACACACAGCGGCAAATCTCCCCTCCCCCTTTCCCTGGAATAGGTCTATAAAAGGAGCTTTAAGATAACTCTTATTCTTTCATCTTCAATTCATAAATTGTGCACTTGATATTTTAAACATTAATATAGCAGCAACAACTATTTTCAATGTAGCCTATATAGTGGAGCAATGGTGCCTTATAGAATATTGTCACACTACCTCTGTGTGGGTTGTAATTACAGCTCTTCCAGTGTTTTGTTTGTACGCGTGCACACGTCATATTAGTATTTGTGCATTTATGTGGCCCGTGAAGCATTTGTTTTGACATCTAATGGCAGACATGATCATATATAGATATTTTAACAATACACACAACACATTTTTTTTTGCTTGACTATCTTAAACTGACTGATTAAGATGTTACTTTATTTTATGGCTATCTGAAATGAATATATGGAAAACCTAAACTTGTGTTCTTACCTGTTCCTACACATAAGCACACAAGCAGGAGAGAAAGAGAGAGAGAGAGAGAGAGAGAGAGAGAGAGAGAGAGAGAGAGAGAGAGAGAAAGAGAGTGTGTGTGTGTGTGTGTGTTTGTGGGGGGGTCTTAAGATGCGTGGTTTGAAGGGCGGCTTGACCTTCCTCTGCTCCAGCAGAACCCAGTCTATCTCTCTGAAGAAGGAATGAGCCTTGATGGCCTCCTCACAGCCCTGTGTCACCACACAGCCCAGACGCTTGGCGGGGTTCTTGGTCATGAACTACACACACACATACACACACACACACACACACACACAAACACACACACACACACACACACGCATACACACACACACATTACGGTTATGTGTTCTTCTGCGTATATACTATACATTTATTACATCATTACGTCATACGTTTGACAAGCCTCCGTACAAGTTGTGAAATCGGTTTGGGGCCAACGAGAACACATCTGCCTGCTGTATTCCAGTTTGACTGTCCCCGCAGGGAACAAAACATGAAAAACAGGCGGTGTATTGAACAAATAATAGCACAGTGGCATTGAAGGAAAAGTAAGCTATTGCAACATTTTGTCAAATAAACAACAAATATCTCCATCGCATTACGCTAGTTTACCGTTCTCTGTGCGCGTTGAAACAATAATCTGATACTCCTCACCAGCCCTGGCTCCGTATGTAGGAACATAAACAAAGTGGCGAACACCGCTCATGTAAACAAAGTCGCAGCGCTACGCCTTGCTTCACAATGCGTTTCAACGCGTGAGGCGGCGCCGCGGAGGACCACTGAGCGATACTGTTTTGATTTGAGCTCGTCAGTTAGCAATAATGACTGACCCCGCCTTTTATCGCTGCACACATCAAAGGGAGAGGTTTAGGAGTGGCTGCATGTGAATGCAGATCGCGCTCCTGCTCCACACAGGAAAAAAAAACGACAACGTACGGCTCTCAGGATGGAGACGGCCTCTTTGCTGAGCCAGACGGGGTAGAGGACGTCGTCGTGAAGGATGGACTCGAACAGGTCGTCTTCATTGTCTGCCTCGAACGGAGGCTGTCCCGCCATCATCTCGTACATCAGCACACCCAGGGCCCACCAGTCCACGGACGCACCGTACTCTAGTTCCTGTAGGATCTAAACACAAGCAGGTGCATTGGATGTGTGTGTGTTTGTGTTGGGAGAGGGGGGGATATAAAATACAGTTACACCAGTGGGTCCCCATTGTTAAATTAAAAGTTAAAATCTTAATTTCACTGGACATACAATACACATGCTAGCATTCAACTGGCAAACAAATACTTATTTATATATATATATTTTATTATCTCAATAATATTTAAATAATATACTGCTGTTACCTCTGATTCCAACGTTCCAAACAGCTATTACAATATGGTAGATTTGACAGTATAATAAATGTCATTGTCTATAGAAAATATTATTTTATTTGTATTATTATTATCTATTTTATTTTTGCATAACAAGCCATATAATAACCAAGGACATTCAGACATGTTCTGGTAAAAAGGCTTACGAGCACAGCTATGCTCATGAAAAAATTTTCACAAGGCCATATTGATTATACCGTGGCTCAGTGGAGTGTCAGCTCAATAATGGACATGACCGCACTACTTTGTAGAAGGCACTGCAATTAATAGGCTCTTCGTTATGTTTTCAAATCTTTGTTGCAATCTTGTAGACTAATTTGGCAAGTGTTTGATGTATGCATGCCACATAGAGACCAACAGAGGAATGAGCGTTTGAGAGTGTGAAAGTTGGGTGCATTGGATAGGCTAGTGGCTTTGGAATTATTCAATTACCAGACTGTTTCTGACTGAGGGTGATAGCTCTTGCCTAGGGTGCCAGATTGGCCAGAATTTCATTATTTTTCTAGCAATTGAAACAATTCTATAAATTATCTTTGCGCGTCACGTCGACGGTGTGAATATGCAGGGTTAGTGGTGTCACACAGAGCTGCAAATTAGAATGGCTGGTTGTAAATAAGATAAGTGGCAAATTGGGCTGATGTTTTGAACATTATGCCACATACAGTAACAGATGCAATGACCAACTGCTGCAATGGCAAAGGAATATCGGACTGACAATATACTGTAGGGCCTTTCTCAGATTTAAACACTCCAGCCCGACTACACTCTCAGCTCAAATGTTTTCTCTGAGATTACATTCTGGAAACCCTGTTCGCATTAACGTTTTTCACAGCCACCCTGCTGGCGGACCAATCAGGGTGGTTTAGTAAGATGACTTTGAAGTCAAGCATGTGTTTTGAAATGGTGGTAGAGCTAGATGAGGCGATACAAACAGTTGTAGCAACGACGACGACGATTTCCACGACTGTTAACACTTCCCAATGGAGCATGGCCAGACGTTATTCACCTAAATTAATTTTAGGTGTGGTTACACCAGGCTAGAATGACACCAATATGTTGACATCCTCTGTGTTCGTGTCATTGAGACAAACCTCAGGGGCGATGTAGTCAGGCGTCCCACAGAAAGTGGTGGTCGTCACTCCGTTGCTGATGCCCTCTTTACACATCCCAAAGTCAGCGAGCTTACAGTGGCCCTCAGCGTCCAACAGGATATTATCTAGCTTTAGATCCCTGAGAGAGAGAGGGGGATGGGGGGAGGGAGAGAGAGAGGGAGAGAGAGAGAGGGGGGGGGGGGGGGAGAGAGAGGGAGAGGGAAATAGAGAGGGGGGGAGGGAGAGAGAGAGAGAGAGAAAGAGAGCAAGGGAGAGGGTTAAAACGATAGTGACTCAAAGCAAAACAGGAAAAACTCAAGAAAGAAGAAGAAGAAAGTTAAGAAAAAAATAATCAGAGTATGGTCCTGGTGTCTTGCTACAGTCTTCAGGAGCAGTGTGCATGAGTGTGCGTGTGTGTGTGCGTGCATGCGTGTGTTACCTGTAGATGACCCCGTTGCGGTGCAGGAACATGAGAGCAGAGGTGACCTCTGCGGCATAGAAACGAGAGCGAGGCTCGTCAAACTTCCTGGAGCGCTGGATCTGAAACATCAGGTCCCCTCCGTTCACATACTCCATCACAAAAAACAACCGGTCCTGCAGAGAGAGAGAGAGAGAGAGAGAGAGAGAGAGAGAGAGAGAGAGAGGGGGAGAGAGAGAGAGAGAGAGACATGTCAGGGGTGGAGGTTTCAGGAGAGCTTATCACAAAACGTAATTATGAATATCAATATGCTAAAACCCCGTGGCAGAGACCGCACTGTGTACAGGCACCGTATGTTTTTTGGAATTCAGAAGAAAAGGCATTAGTCCAAACAGTTAGTCACGCCACATGTCAGACAATAGCTCAATCACACCATCAGTCTGCCAGCCAGTCAGTTCCCCAGTGAATCATTACGTCAGTCAGTCAGACAGTCAGCCAGGCAGTCAATAAGACTGACAGACAGGCAGTCAATAAGATAGACAGCTAGTCAGTCAATCAGTCAGTCAGTTATTAAGACAGACAGTCAGTGAGACAGCCAGCAAGAAACACAGATGTTCAGACAGGAAGACGTAATTCACCGAACCCGTCAGAAAGAAAATCATTTATCCAGCTAGCTAAAAAGATAGGCAGTAAGACAGACAGCAATTCATCCACCCAGCCAGTAATTCACCCAGCAAGCCAGCAAGCTATTCAGTAATTCACCCACCCAGCCACCCAGCCACCCAGTCAGCCATGCAGTAATTCACCCACCCACCCACCCAGCCACCCAGCCAGCCATGCAGTAATTCACCCACCCACCCACCCAGCCACCCAGTCAGCCATGCAGTAATTAACCCAGCCAGCCAGCCAGCCGGCCAGCCGGCCGTGCAGTGATGGAGGCTCCTACCCGGGTCTGGAAGCAGCAGTACAGCTGGGTGAGGTAGGGGTGTCTGCGGGCCAAGGCCAGGATGCGCTTCTCAGTCAGGGTGCAGTCCACGTCATCATCCTGGAGGATCACGTCCTTCTTCAGAACCTTCACCGCAAATACCTCCTCCGTCCCCTTCAGCTCAGCCAGCATCACCTGCACACCGCCACGGGACCATAGGGGGCGGTAGAGAGAGAGGGAGAGAGGGGATGATAGATAGAGAGGGAGAGGAGGATAGAGGGTAGGAGTGAGAGAGGGGGGGGGGGGCGGGTGAGGGAGAGATAAAGAGGAATCCGTTAAAGCAGAACACAGTCCAGGTGTAGGCTTACAGTTAATGCATACATAGATATGTCCGTCCGTCCGTCCATCCTCCCCACCTTGCCGAAGCTGCCCTTTCCGAGGACCTTGATGAAGCTGAAGTCCTTGAGGGTCCTGCGCTGGCCCTGCCCGTTCTCCCGCCCCACTGACGAGGAGCTGGACGAGGTGGTGGAGGTGGACGAGGTGGAGGAGGCGGAGGAGGAGTGCTCCGCCCCCTGTTGGTCCAGCGACAGTACTTCGCTCAGACACTCCAGCTGAGCCAGTTCTGACCAGACAGGAGAATAGTAATAATAACTATTATTATTATTATTATATTTAGATGTAATTATTATGATTACAGTTTTTTCTCATTCACAAAATGTAAGTTGTCGGCATTTAAAAACGATTGACTTCAATCCACAGACATTAACATTCAAATTACATGAAACGTATTTTAATTATGACCGAAATTTTAAATATGACCGAAATCACTAGATCTAGTTTTCTCAGGAGGGTGGCTGGCGTCTCCCTTAGGGATAGGGTGAGAAGCTCGGCTATCCGCGAGGAACTCGGAGTAGAGCCGTTGCTCCTTTGCGCGGAAAGAAGCCAGTTGAGGTGGCACGGGCATCTGGTAAGGATGCTTCCTGGGCGCCTCCCTAAGGAGGTGTTCCAGGAACGTCCAGCTGGGAGGAGTCCTCGGGATCCCCCAGTCAGAGCTGGTTAATGTGGTTTGGGAAAGGGAAGTTTGGGGTCCCCTGCTGGAGCTGCTGCCCCCGAGACCCAACTCAGGATAAGCCGATATGGATTGATGGAGGATTGGTGGATGAATGGAATGCACTTCAATTAACGACGCAAATTCAAAACACCAAATTAGATTTCAAATTTAAACGAGAAAAACGAGCTCATTTGGAATTAGTACACGATGACGTAGAGACGTAGGTCAAATTCAAGATGTTGTCCTGTGAGTGCATAGTGTGTGTTTGTGTGTTTGTGTGTGTGTACAGTACTCTATAGGCTTACGCATTCAACGCGTTGCCCTTATGTGTGAATTACCTTGCTGTGATGGGGAGGTAGGCATGGCTGACTGGCTAACGTAGTCCTCTGCCGCTTGGGACAGTTCAGGAGGTGACTGGGGGGGGTCCTGCCCTGGAGCCAGCTGGAGGAAGAGAGCGGGGAGAGGGGAAGGGGGGGAGTGAGAGAGAGAGAGAGAGAGAGAGAGAGAGAGAGAGAGAGTATTATTTATAGAATGAGAGCCCAATATTGTCAGACACATATAAATAACAGCATAAAATAA
>JAODUH010036111.1:0-21532 GCA_027564835.1 Typhlichthys subterraneus
TAATTATTTTTTATTTTTTTTAGAGAGGGGGCCCCCTTGTGGCCATGGGGCCCTAAGCAGTCGCTTAGGTCGCTTGTGCGTTGGGCTGGCCCTGGCTTGTGTGGACGGTTGTCTTATCCAGTCATGATTATCGTGTCTGTATTGGCACAGTTTAGTGTAAAGAAGTGGTTGGTACTTTGTGTCAAATTGAGAGGAATGTATGGTAGTGCTCTTTACACATTAGAGTGATCTTGTGTATATATTCAGGGCTGTGGTGCAAGCACACACCTGCAATAACAGCCTCTCCGCCTGACTATTGCTCTCAGATAAAAAAAATGTTCTGGTGAGATTATAATCTGGAAAACCTGTTAGCATTTTCACAGCCACTTGCTGGCAGACCAATCAGAGATGACATTTAAATCAAGAAATGGTGGTAGAGCTAGATGAGGCGATCAAAACAGTTGTAGCAACGCTGATTGATTAAATGCTGTCCAATTGTTTCAACGTTAACCAGAGGTCTATGCCTAGTAGGCAATGACTGTTAACAGACCATATTCTCAAAGTGAATATTGGGTCTGTTTACACCAGGCTATTAATACCTGCTCTGACTCTTATACTGTCACAGCTTGTCCACACAGTTGTTTGTTTTGCCACCATCATTATAATATTGTGCTAATGGTTTTTATTTGAATCCACAGTTACAGTGGAGTCGACTGGCATCTTAACGCCGGATGTCCTGGTCACAGAGGCCATCAAAGTTCTAATGACAAAGTGTCAGAGATTCCTGAATGAACTGGATTCTGTGGGAATGGAATGATAATTCCATATTTAAGCTTAACCGGGTTTGACTGTACATTAGTACACACAGGTGTATGCTGTAGTGATAACGCTACATTGACTTAACAACACATGTAAATATATCTGGATTGAATTTGTTTTTGTGTGTAAATGCCTAAAAATGTAATAAAATATATATTTCGGAGTCTGTATTCAAGTACATTTTATTTTCAGGATGCCTTTCAAAACGCTGAAGGACATACATGACTAGAAACACGTGATTATAGCTATATTATCTAGGTTCATATGGTAAGGTTCATAAAAATATCAAAAACAATATTTGTTGTAACTAGCTGATATCGGATCACCATCAACTTGATGCTATATTTGTGCACCACTGACTATTTCGCAGATTCTATCTTCACTTTATTTTGTTGCATAGTGATTTAACGAGTCTAGAATATAAATGTGGTCCCATCCCTTCATAATAGATTTCAATTATTATATTTCAACAGACTTCTGTGTACCATTTCTACATACCACTAGACCAGGCCTGTGAAAATCAGGCCCGGGGGTTGGATGTGGCTCTTTGAGACATTCTTCCACGCCCACCTGGTACATTAAACCTTTAAAAAAATAACATAAAATTACTTGACGAGCTCTGTAGAATGTTACTTTATTTACTGCTGCATAAAAGTGACCTGTTACGTTTGATTATGAACATGAAAGGTGTTGCATACTAATAGCCTATTATGCATGCATCTGCAAATTAACAAAGTTTGCATTTTTATTTGTATTATTTAGTTAAAAACGCAATATGGCCCTGGAAGTTCTCTGAAATGTTCAATGTGGCCCGCAAATGAAAATAATTGCCTGCCCTGCACTAGACGTACAGGCCCACAGGGTTCCCTTATTGACGTCACTTCCTTCGAGCTACTAAGCAAACGAAGATGGCGGCCGTCGTAGAAAGAGTTGATGGAGGTGTTGAGTCCGTCGATTCTGACTCTGTGTCACCGAGATTGTCCACGCCACCACCGGACCAACCGCATCAGAACAATCCGCTATTAGGTCTTCCAATTGTGGCAATTGAGACGATCCTAAATTTCCTGTCTTATGACGAAATCAGCTTGCTACGCTCGGTAAGGGAGAACAAAAACAAACCACTAAACTCTGCAACACAGCCAGTGCAATGCAATGCGGGCTGGATAGCTAACAAGGCTAGCACTGTTGAGCTAAGTAGATTGTCTAGTAAGAGTGACGTATGCATAGTGGGGAAATAAATAAAAATGTGTGTGTATATGTATATGTATATATATATATATATGTGTATGTATGTATGTATATGTGTGTGTGTATTTAAATAAGTGTGTGCAATATTTTGTATGCCGTGTGTATGTATGTTTAACGGAACACGATCACATTGGTTGGCGTTTGCCAAGCTCGGCTTTCCGTGTCAACAACACCCAAGCGCACCAGCTGTTGGCTGCAGATGAACAAAGGCCCAAATTGCTAGTGCTACTATATTGTACACTGAACTAGTCTTACAAGAGTCAAGACTTATATTACGTCAGATAGGAATGGCTTGTTCTGGCTGTTTTTATCATATTCATTCCAAAATCGATATTCACATCACAGTCCAAGTACATAATTGTATATAATAATAATTATAATCAACTTCTATAATGAAGTATTATTTCAGCTGTGTATAGTTTCTGGCAGCATGCTAAGCATGTCTTGTATGTCTATCACTCAGGTGCAAGCTTGTCCTCACTTGCACACCACACAGACAGAACCTATGGGGCTGACCACAAGGTTGTGATGAATTGTTTTCATTGAACACAACACAATGATTTACCCCAATCTTTTACGGTTGTCTTTTGACCTTAATCTCCAGGTATGCAAGCGCATGGATGTGATATGCCAACGCATTCTGAATCAAGGCTTCCTAAGGGTAGAGCGCTACCACAGCCTGTGTCAGAGACAGGTGAAAGCACAGCTGCCCAGGTTGGTGGACCCTTGCTGGATTAAAACATGACTGTGTGCTAGCTATACATGTTTTATCCAGAGTGACTGATTTGATTAGCTTCTAACTTCTTGCCTGCTACATTCTTGTGTTGTGTGTTGTCCTAATCACATTTCTTTCTGCAAGCTGTGCCTTAGACTGTTAGTGTAGATATTTACTGGGAAGTGGTGCCCTAAATACCGTAATTGTAGTTATCTAGGCCATTATAACTAGTTATGTAGTTATATTGGAGCTATAGCGACAGAATGCAATGCATCATACTCTTACAGCCACACCCACTGGTGGAGGGGACAAATGACTCCATTGAGTTTTCGTAGCATGAAGCGGCCTCTTTGTCATTTCTGACTTCTACCAAAATACTGAAACAAGCCTGCAATCTGCTGTGTGGCGGATGCACTACTAACACAGGATGACAGTTTGCAAAATAGCTGTAGCAAAAACGTCCGATATTTTACCATGTCAAATGATTATTTTAGCACCATATGTAGGCATACTGGGTGTTCTGTGTTCTCTCCTTAGTGGTGTTTGATTTGTCCTCTTATGAAATGTTCTAGGGTTGTTACCTTCTGTTGGTGCATTGTGTTACACAGCAGCTGTTGGGTATGTATCACATTTGTGAGAGAAGTCAGAAATGAGGAAAGGAGGCAGCGTCATGCAATATAGAGTCAATGGACAGTGATCAATTGTCTCCTCTTCCCCCACCCCCCCTCCCCCTCCACTCTGTCCTGGCACTGTGCTGTGTGCAGATTACAGACAGAGCACATTAAAGTGCGGGAGTTAAATGTGCTCTGTCTGTGATCTGCACACATCACAGTGCCAGGACAGAATTGAGTTGGTTCACTTCATATTTAAGAAAAGGTAGTTAAATAGGCTGCCTCTCAAATATGTAGCAAACCACAGATACTAATGATAGGCAATTCCGTTGAATTATATTGTTCTTTTTATGTTCTAGTCTCTGAGGCTACATCGTAAAACATTTGAAGAGTGTGTGGAATCTTGAATTGAAAGTGCCAGGAATAGTGCTCTGACTTGTTTGACCCAGTAAGAGCTTGGAAAATAACCTCAAAGGGTTTTAATGGTCAGCGGTCTGAAATGCTCATCTGTTTTTATAGCTCCTGAGAACACAAACTACATGAACGAGTTGTGGGGAAGAGCAAATGCATTTCAGTCGCATGACACTAGTTTAATCTGCAGCCTCTTGGGCTGTGGAACACATTTACGTACTACATCCTTTGTGTGAGATTATTTTGTGTGCTGAGTATAGGCAATACCTGTGACCATAATGTGGTCTAAAAATATGCGCCTAAATGGTTTTGAAAATGTCCCTATAATTACACTGCAAAATAGCGTTTGGAGTGTCACTATACAGAATATTCAATCGCTTATACTCGGACAATTGCTTCACTTGCTTGGTGAACCCTAAAAACCTCCAGTAGATTTAGATGTTATGTTAGCTCTGTTCAGCTCTTATCAATGTGTTTGCTATGAATTGTTGCTAGGCGAGAGTCTGAGAGAAGGAACCACTCACTGGCCCGTCATGCTGATATCCTGGCTGCGGTGGAAACGCGCTTATCTTTGCTCAACATGACTTTCATGAAATATGTGGACTCCAATCTCTGCTGCTTCATTCCTGGAAAGGTGAGTTTACACCCTGTGGTGTGCGTAGTTGGCCTCCATTAAGAAGAAACTAAGGAGTGATTCAGACTACCTCAGAGAAGTTGGCACCCCATGTGATGAGAATTTGAGGACATTTATTTTGATTTCTTTGTGCACGCAAAATTAAAATGTGTGCTCAACCCGTTTTAGAGAAATTACACATTTTTATGACTTGACCCAGCACCCCATTAAAGTCTACATGACGCCAAAGTAGTTTGATTTGTTTGTGCACGCAAAATGAACATATGTGCGTCATTAAGTTATTAAGCTTTATTTACTTGACGAGTGAAGTCACTCAGCACCCCATTGCAGTTTTCCTAGTATGCATTTTCAGATATATAACTTCATATGTTAAATATTTATCAGTTACAATAATTACATTTCAATATTGTTTCAATAAAAAAAATAAACCTATGTTCTGTCGAACATGTTTCCAAAATTAATGGTGAAAATAATGTTTGCATAATTTACATTGCAGTAGGCCTACATTTATTTGCCATCTTTAGGCTATTTGGCTGCTGCTTTTAATCCATTTGCATCAAGCACACATTACAGGTAGGCACGCATGTGTAGAATTACAAAACGTGCCCAGCGAACGTCACTGAAGGACAATTCAATCCCCTGTAATCCAGCCCTTTTCTATTTAATTTTTCTACTGCTTTGTTTGCATTTACGTATCTGCTCAACATTATTACGGCAGATGCTGTATGGAAACAAAGAAGTCATACAATATGTTGCCTTTTATGTTTATGATGGTCAACAGCAAACGCACGCTTAATGAGGTTCGGCCTACCTTTGAGTGTGCATATGAGAACACGACTGCAATTAACGACTGCAATTAAATGCATTTTAATCATTGGTTAATTACCTTGATGGCAATATTTCAGGCCAAGAGTATTTCACACCTGTGTTGTGAACCGTCAGCTGTTAACTTAAAACGTCTCCCTGCTCCAACACACCTGACTCTAATGAATGGGTTGTTAGAAGCCTGGTAACGTCCCATTCATTAGAATCAGGTGTGTTGGAGCAGGGAGACATCTAAAACATGCAGGACAGTGGCTCTCCAGGACCAGGGTTCCCTACCCATGCTCTACTAATATGCTTACGTAGTGATGGTTAATATTCTGTAAAATTAATTTCTGTCCTATTAATGTGATAGCCCATTCCGTCTGCCTGTGATAGCCCAGTGTGTCTGCCTGTGTATATGTGGATGAGAACTTGGAGAAGTTTATAATCCAGTTAAAATTTTGCAAATATGTTGACCATTCAAGGATGGATTTATTTTAATATTGTCCACAGTTGCCTTGTTGTTGTGCAATAACAATCAAACGCAATAAAAACTGATAGACTATACCCTGCCCCCAAATTCCCCCGATTGCTCTGAAATGCGGTTCAGATTAGGTCCTCGTCTCACAAATGAGTACTGTATAAGCCAAAACCTTTAAACACTAAGCCAGGCTATTATTTCAAACAAGAGGGCTGCTGTGAGTGTGAATGATTAAATAACAAGAGTGTGGCTTGACACAGAAATGCATGTAAATCATTTATAGATGAACGAATGATTACAGCAAATCTCAACAAAGTATTAATACATGCTGTCAAAGCAGATACTGGCTACATTGTTCAGGAGAAGAGAAACATTTCACTAGAATTTAATTTGGGATTATTTAATGGCCTCGATTGACAAGCCTTAATGGCCCTCTTGAACCCAGTACATTAAAATATGTTCCTTGTATCGGTAACCATAACTTTTAAGGGCTATCTTTAGATGTATAATTTAGACAGAGGCATGTATATAAATGGTGTACCCCACTAGCGTGCGCGTGTGTGTGTGACAGGTGATTGACGAGATCTACCGTGTTCTGCGCTACGTGAACGCCACGCGGGCCCCCCAGAGGGCCCACGAGGTGCTCCAGGAGCTGCGGGACATCTCCTCCATGGCTATGGAATACTTTGATGAGAAGATCGTGCCAATCCTGAAGAAAAGGCTGCCTGGGGCAGACCTGTCCGGGCGCCTCATCGGCTCTGCCCCAGGTAATGGACATGAGCTTGCCCGCGTTAGAAAGGTCAAAGGTAGGAACATTTAAGGATGTGATTTTTTTCTTTTTTCCTTAATAACATTTTTGATCAGTCAGATCAGGAACCCAGCAAGGAGTTCAGGATGAGTTGCTCTGTTCATATGTGTAACAATAGGCAGTGTAAGGGAATATGTCAAATTTAAGTTGTTTACCACTTCATTGTGTTCAGTTGGCTGCATTGTTTGGAATTATAGTAGCACAAAGTGATTGTTTAAATAAAAAGAAAAATATACCATATACAATACATTTTGTATGTATCATAGATTCAAGTCAGGGTGTTATTATCTACTTAATTCTACATACTGGTGCAAAATGGCTGCCAAGTCTACAGTCAGTCTACAATCCTATTGGGGAAAACATCTTATTGCTCCCATCTTCAAACCCATCCCCAAAAACAATTTTGGACATGGTATGTTCATAGTGTCATTCATTAATATTTAGTAAATAAATGTATAATGCACACCAGCATATTTACTTCATACTTTGATGTATTTAGTTTGTTAGTTCACGGTTACACCCTCAGGATATTCATCTTTTACTGAATTCTTGTTATCTGACTGCTAGTTGTTACTCCACCTCTCTCTCTCTGTTTCTGTCTTTGTCTTTCAATTCAAATCACTTTATTGGCATGAGGTAACAGTGCACATATTGCCAAAGTAACATGCGTTTATTTCCCTTCTCCATATTAATGTTATTAAGTAGCATAATAACATAACACGATATGAAAATTGGTGAACTAAACAAACTAAATCTGTCTCTGTCTGTCTCTCTCTGTCTCCCTCCCTTCTCGTACAGTGGCCGGACCCTCTACCTCATTGACCACCATGTCCCTGCTGGCCAAGAACACCCCGTCGCGCTCTGAGCTGACTAAGGTGCAGCAGCAGGTGAAGGTGACCGGGGCGGCCATGATAGTTCTGCGGCGGGAGATGCAGGAGGTGCGTGTCAAGCAGCTGGAGCAGCAGAAGCAGCTGCAGGACCAGGAGCAGAAGCTGCTGGAGCAAACGCAGGTGATGGGCGAGCAGAACGCGCGTCTGGCCGAGTTGGAGCACAAGCTCCGCGAGCTGATGGACAGCAGCGCCGTGGGCGGGGCCGGAGGCCGGGCCGGCTCCGCCGCCACCCCGTCGACGTCCGCCGTCGCCATCCTGGCCTCCGTAGGCGTGTCCAGCTCCAGCGTCGCCGGGGCGACTGCCTCTCTAGCCGTGGAGCCGGACGGCGAGGGCGTCTTGTCGCTCAAGCGCACCAGAAAGAGCTTGGAGCTCCCGCGGCACTCCAAACGCCTGCGCAGCAAGAAGTGATCAAGCGCTTTTAGTCTGGTTTTTGTTGTTCTTTTCAGGCTTTTGAGATGTGTTCCGTCACCCCCCCACCACCTCTCGCTGTCCTGTGAGAGGTGGTGGGGGGTAAGGAGGAAGTCAGGAGTGTCTCTGTATGTATTATGCATTGACAGTGTTGTATAGCCCAACACCTAGACCACATGCCATCTCCTCTATATTGCATACAGTTAACACCACTCATTGGTTTGTCTTTGGGCTTGCAGTAGTCAACATTAGGGTTTTACTAAGTGCTGCTATTCACAGCTTAACCACTGAGCCTAAACATTTACTGAGATCTTGCAAAAATGAAGTTGGTCTACAAAATGTTTTTTTTGTTTTTTTACATTTTATTCAGGTAAACATAAATGATTGAGCTAACATGTCAGGGCATTGATACTGACATTTCTTTATTTGTATCAAACTATTTTTAAAAGCATAATTGTTGGTCTGATAATTTAGATGCCAGTGTGTAACAGATTATTTTAATGCAAATTAACAAGGAAGTTGCACTATCACCCTTGTTTAAATTATAAGCAATATAATTTATGTTCACTTGCCCGTATCTTTAAAAGTGTCAATTGCCAACTGTTGCTTACGGCAGCTTTAAGTGACAGGATTAGCATTGC
Source organism: Typhlichthys subterraneus (assembly GCA_027564835.1). NCBI lineage: Eukaryota > Metazoa > Chordata > Actinopteri > Percopsiformes > Amblyopsidae > Typhlichthys > Typhlichthys subterraneus. Next base: position 8,450 of record JAODUH010036111.1, read on the forward strand.
TTTTTTACATGTTAATAAATTCAGCCACTCGGCTAAGAAGCAATTTAGTATTAAATGGTTATGAGCACGATGTCAATATAATATATCCAAGTATATTTAGCCTCTCAGCCATATGTACTACATGTGGAATTGTATTTATATTGGGCACCTTGTTCTAATATTATGGTGTCTCGTCAGACCCCTGTAATGCTGAGTCAACTGTCATTCAAGATAAACCTGTCATACCCTCAGAATTGCATTCCTACAGTTTTCAACAAGGTGTTGGAATGACATTAATTGACATTTACAATAGAAACTTGAACAGAAAATTATAGCATTTATTTCAATAACAACTATAAGTGCAATATATAAAGGTTTATTTTGCTTGATTGTCCCTTGTCCAAATTGGCAGTCCAGGCTGCCCAGACAATTATTGAATCACTGGCTAAAGGGTATAGTATGACAGTTAGTGAGAGACTGCTTTTAGACTGTTTTTTCTTGTACATCACATAATGGTGTTTAGCACTAGCCCGATCTGCTTAGAATGTGGGCCCATCATGGAGAGTGATATTGCTTGTGAACGGACTCTCCTTTCCAACCCGATGTGCCTCTATAACCATTGAGAGTAATTGTTCCGTCGCTGCAAATCCAGAAGGGATCAAATAAATGTAATAATTAGATGATGTGTGATACTTGTTTTGGGGGCTAGTGCTTTTTAACACACAGGCTTGGCTCCACCGTTATGTTGGAAACATGAATCATTTGTTTAACATCTGTTGTTCATGTCATCAATCAGTAAATGACATGCTCCTCTGGGGGTGTGCAGGTTCAAAACACAATCTGTGCTAGGGAGAAAATATGCATTGTGATAATTGGCCACTAATAGTACACATTTCATCAGCATCTGTAGTGGAAAATTAAGATTAAACAAATCTGATTGCAATTCTAAGTATATGCTTACATTTATTTGTTGTTGATCTTTGAAATCCAAACGATAACATGACATGTCCCCATTGCGAATCTCTTTAAGGGACCTTATAAAACTTGTAACAGGCCTGTGCTAACTATATAAATGAATTCCCTCAATATCCCTCAAAATTTCCGGATAAGCGGGAGAAGATGGATGGATGGATGGAATGGTTATTTTTCTATTTTGTTTTCTTCTGCAGAGCATTACCTTTCCTCTGTACTGCATACTTCTCTCGCCTAGCTGTTGAGCCCATATTGTGGCTGGACATTTTTTGTTTTGTTTGGATGACCTCAGTCATAGCATGACCATTAATGAAAGTATATTGGAAAAAGCGGATTAGACCTCTGGACACAAGCGTGTATTATAGAAAACGCACTGGGCAGGTAACAATATGTAATCTAGTGGCTTAATTTAGAAATTTGACTGTAAAGTTATTGTACTTCAAACGTGTAGATTGTGAATTATTTCATGTATGTATACAAAGAAAAATGTTTGAGCTGGCCAATGTTGGCCAAACTATGGTTTGTTGCACACTTTACTGTTACAAATGTACAAATCAAACCAATTAAAATTCAAGTTAACATATCCAGATATTGGTGGGCTATTGGTGTTTGTTGGCATGTGTTGCAGTCTTGTAGCAGACTTTGTAATCAATTGTATGCTGATCAGAGGAAGTTGATTTCCCTTAAAAATAAGGTTAAGTAAAATGTTTAATCCCAAATCCTTTATAGTGCTACATTTAAATATAGCAATATGTGTAAACCAAAAGTAATGACAGAAAAGTCTGGCCTCCAAACCTGTCTGTAGCATCCAGGCAAGTAATCTTAAATTGTATAGAACTTCACATAACTGTGCAGAAAATCATTAACAGACATTTTGAAAAAATAAACAATAACATTCTTACTCTATATAATGTCTCTGTTCTTACACACATAGACCACTGCATAGAACTAATAGAATGCATTTGCCGCACAACCTAAATTATGAGAAGAGCTGCACATCTCCAAAACACTGCATAGTAAATACTTCAAATTCCTCAAATGCACTGAATCCTTCATCTTTAATGTTTCTTTTAATCTCATGAAACAAACCTCTATCAAGTCTGTCACCTTGGCATAGGCATGCCAGCAGTCACTTTTCTCTGAACTAGTTATCCATTATCATGAATTTTAAAATGCACTATTCATTGACTTGACTATATTTCAGTCAACAACAACAACTCTTACATGACCTCTAGAGAGAGGGTCGTCGTGTGATAACTAGGCATACACCATAATCTATTTAATATTTACTGTACCTGTTCGGTCCGTAGAGATTGAAATCATTGTTTTTACGTTGGGAGCACGTACCATTTACGTTATAATACCATGACTTGCTTGCTCACTTTCTGAACTTCCCTGATAGAACAAAAACAGGAAATGTTCTCACTATGCTTTTTAAAAACCAAAATACATTGCTAAAGATATCCATTAACATATATGGCCCCAATTTTGAAAAGTAATTTAACAGTACAAATGTATCAAAGGTGTTTGCTTGGTTGCCATGTGAAATCTAGGCATGTGTAGCCCTTTGAGACTGTATTGTGAGATATATATTTGAGTGCACAAATTATTAACACTTTAGAATGACACAGTAATTCTTGAGTCTCCATGACTCAATGTCTTGCACTTTGATTTGTAATCATGTCAAAGGAAATCAATGGGACAGTGTAATCTATCCCAGTTGCACAAATTAAGTATAACATATTTCCCTGGAGCAGAATTTTAAAATGCATTATTCTTTAACTACGTAAATATCCTAGAGTTCTAGTGAAAAGTCTTTGCATCATCTGTCACTCACTAGGAAAGAGAGAATATAAAGCCTAAACTAGTAGGCTACATTGCACCTCCCGGCCAAATGAAAATGGACCAATATTGGACTTTTAAATGATTTGAAATTAAATTCTTGGTAGCCTACACAATCTACGAAGCAATGTATGTATACTGAAAAATACAACTGTATATGCCTAAAGATAATAGAGTTAATAAAATATGTTATTACTTAACACACATAGAGGTTGAGTAGTTTTAGTGGAAGAGTAGGCGTGGTGACTCTATTTTCTCGTCATCAAAGGCTAAACGCAGTCAACTATTAGGGCGGCAGGCTAGTGTATGAGGCCCGTGGAACGGGTGTGCTGTGGCCTGAACGCGTTCATTTTAGTAGAAGGTTCTCATAGATAGACAGACAGTGAATAGAAAAAGATTAAACATGGGGAACCGTGTCGTGCGTGAGGACTTCGAATGGGTCTATACAGACCAGCCGCACGCCGACAGGAGAAAAGAAATTTTAGGTAAGATTTTATTATGATATTATTTGTTTAGCTACAGCACGGTAGCTTCAAAGCTACGGTTAGCTGGAACACCGGGAAACTACAGTAGACGTTACCCGCCGTCAGTAACGTGTGGCTACTGCTGCGATATATATTTTTTATTAAGTTGAAGATGCAGATACATTGTACATGATATATATATATATATATATATATATACATTATTTTTTCCTGTCATTGAATGATTGTGTAATTGTAGGTTAACGTTAACTTAAACACAACGGAAGTAGCCAACGGTACCGTTACTCTGAAATGTCAGGCTACATGTCCGCATAATGAATAGTGACAATCACGTCATATTTCATGTTTAGAGGTAGGTAGGATGCAGAAATACCCTAATTGTTACAAACTTGCATAATATATGCTTACTAAAACTAAAACTTTAACACAATCTAATACGGTACCGTAGTATAATAAGTATATTTTAGTGCCACTCCCTAAACTCACGATTACCCCATCTTTCCTAAACTATGGGTGTTACTACTGTACAGTAATGTTTAGCAACTGAACCATACACACAATTGTAGCCTAGTGTATTTCGAAATTTCGTTTATGAACGTTATGTGGTTGAATGAGGTTTAGGTGAACTAAAGAACAAACAAATGAATAGTGCCAAGTAACCAACTTTTATCATGTGACTCTAACAGTCGTAGCCCATCTTTGTGAAACCATAACTGCAGTGAATGACAAGTAAAACTTAAATTGGTCTGTATTCTCGCAAGACATCAAAATTGTCGGTTATGAATATATCTGCGCTGGCCATTTATGAATCCCAGGACAGAACTAATCACAAGGTAGCTGTAATAAGCTTCTGTGTTGCCAGTGGAGTCAATTGGGTTTGCAGTTGAGTAGTTTTTGTTTTGTTTTTGTTAAGTCCTTATTTGTCTTTTCCATTACACTGCTAACATAAGACACACTTAAGTTAATCGGTCAATATAAAGTCCCCCCATTGTATTGAGACTGTAGCTCTGCGGACTCAAAGAAGTCATTGACAGCGGGCTGTCCGAGGCTGAATTATTCATGTTTGTGTGCTATACTCCCTACTGAGTGCCGCTGTTTCAGGATACACATTTGACACTTCCAGTGCCAGCCATCCCATAACGCAACGCCTTTGTTTCCCAAGAGGTGTTTCACCAACCTACTCGTCACTCAATTAAAAAAGACTGGATCAGTGTTAACTTGCAGTTGTTTACCAATATTCCAACCATTGGCACAAGTAGCATCACTGCTTCACTAATTACGTATTATGGCCTGTATGCAGTTCCTGGAGCCAGCTGCAAACTACTGCCTAATGAGAGTTTGTCTGTAATCACATGCCTCAAGTACACATTCTGCAAGATTACCATAGCTGGTCTCTGTTGTAACATGTCTTGTTACAAGTTAACTTTCTATGCAGCCAGGCACAATTACACCACTATCATGGGCTGCAGTACTTAACCTTTTCTGTGCATTTTTACGACTAGGCTACTCTGTCTATATTGTGCCTTTTACTTTGTTTATTTTTTATTGTGTCAAGATTTTTGAGTCTACAACTTTAACACAATCATCTAATGCTTACATCTGAGACTGAATCCAATCACATTTAGTGGAGTTGAAGGCTAGCCTAACCCCCAAAACTCATGTACACAGGTGAAAAATAACTGTACTGTAATACACGTGAACTGCCGCACATGAAAACATGGTTGTGCAGTAGTTTCCAACATACGAATTAGAGCCATATTATAGTGCCATATTGTCATAATGATAAAAATGTGTGGTGTACAATGCTACTCATTGCTGTGTTTCCTCCAACATTCATTCATAGCAAAAAAATGCAATTCAGTTCTGCAATTGTGATGACTTTTCCCGAGATACTTTATTTGTAGGCTTATTTAATAACTTGGTATAAAGGTTTTGAGTCTGCACCTAATCTTAATGTCTGTTTTTACCCTACAGCCAAATACCCAGAGATCAAATCTTTAATGGGCCCGGACCCACGACTGAAGTGGATTGTGTGTATGATGTTGGCGGTCCAGTTCTTAGCGTTCTTCTTGGTCAAGGACTTGGATTGGAGATGGGTTTTGTTCTGGACGTATGCCTTTGGCAGTGGTATCAACCACTCAATGACCCTCGCAATTCATGAGATCTCCCACAATACAGCCTTTGGCAACAGCAAAGCCATGTGGAACCGTTACTTTGCCATGTTTGCCAATCTGCCAGTTGGGGTGCCCTACTCCGCGTCCTTCAAGCGCTACCATCTTGACCACCACCGCTACCTGGGTGGAAACGGTATTGACGTGGACATCCCTACTGACTTTGAAGGCTGGTTCTTCTGCACACGCTTCCGCAAGTTCGTCTGGATCATTCTCCAGCCGCTGTTCTACGCCATCAGGCCGCTCTGCATCAATCCCAAGCCCATCACCCAGCTAGAGCTGGCTAACGGCGCCATCCAGCTCTCCTTCGACGTGGCCCTGTACTGGCTCTGGGGGGTTAAGCCTGTGGTCTACATGCTGGCCGGCTCTATGCTAGGAATGGGTCTGCACCCTATATCGGGCCACTTCATTGCAGAGCACTACATGTTCCTGAAGGGCCATGAGACCTACTCCTACTATGGCTGCCTCAACATGCTCACCTTCAATGTGGGCTACCACAACGAGCACCATGACTTTCCCAGCATCCCAGGGCGCAGGCTTCCCATGGTATGTGTTGACCTGATACTTTAAAAGGTGTGGAGAACAGCTGTAGAGAGCCCGTGACACTTGCGGTGTTTGTGAATCCTAAATTGAATTACTAGATAACAGCAACGTGATCGCTAGCTTATCCATTTAGATCTTACAGACTTTGACCACATTGTTGTGGCTGTAGCTGCTTTGTTACACTGCTTGAACCTAGTCATTGGATATACTCAGTGATAGGTACTTGTACCGTTCATTTGTGGACTCCAGTGCACTGAGGTTTATGAGTGAACACACGGCCTTATCTTGTTAGGCTACTGACCTTTGGAATATATTCTTCATAATCAATTGCACTTGAATACTTAATTATATCTAGGTAGAAATACTTTATGCTGAGAAAGTTATTTCCCCATGAAAGGTGTTCTTTAATTTAAATTAAAGCTCACTGATGGAGTGTTTAATTCAATGCATATTTGTTCCGAACTTAAAGCTGATGTCTGCTTCTGTTCTGCTTAACTACCTAGGTGAAGCAAATCGCAGCAGAATACTATGACAACCTTCCCAGTTACACATCATGGGTTAAGGTCCTGTATGACTTCATTATGGATGACACACTAAGTCCATACTCTCGTATCAAAAGAAAACTAAAGGGTGACATCAAGCAGGAGTAAGCCTTTTCCAGTTTTTCAGAAGAAGCTCCAACAGGACAGCCCTGTTCACCATTCTAGAAACTTAACAGCTTTTGCATATAATTAAACATGCACAGCCTTTGGTGTGTGTGTGTGTGAGAGAGAATGTACTAGAGTTTTGAAGTGTAATTTGCATTTCACATTTTTGCAAAAACAAAAACTGTTTGATTTAGTAATGTTTGAGATCACATTTACAGTTGAAATATATCCTGCTGTGCATTTCAATTAGTCTGCCACCATGCATAGATTTAACTGATAAAATGCTGCCTGTTAAGTTGTGAAATTGTTTCAAAACTTTCACATAAAAGGTATGTTCATAAGTTTGTTTATTTATTTAGCATTTTAATAGATGCAATATGGTAAATTCAGGTGTTTGATGCAGGCAAAATTCAAAATGTCAAGTGGTCTGGTGAGCAGTTGACATGGTGCATTTTTAAACACGTTATACTAAATGATGCCTTTAATGTCTTATTCAAGTAGTCCAAACAAGGATTGAGAAACACTGGATCAGCCGATTTGATATAAATTAAACCATTCAGATTGACAAGAGGCTGTGTATTTATTAAAATAAAAAAAACGTATTTCTACAATACAGATATGAATGGAAAATAAATACACGATTACACTTTCAGTATTTCCCAATCCTGGTGCTGGGAATCTTCAGTCCTGCATGTTGTAGATTTCTCCCTGCTCCAACACAATTTGACTCCTGAGTCAATTGAATGGTTCATTATCAGAGATTGATCTACAGATTGATCATTAGAATCAGGTGTGTTGGAGCAGGGAGACATCTACACATGCAGGGCAGTGGGCCCCCTAGATCAGCATTGGGGAAACACTTATCAGATATAATGTATTGGCATAATACAAATGCTACTGTCAAGACTTGTGTGCAAATTCATTGGATTGCTTCCTGCATTATCCTCTGGCCGCTGACCATTTTTAACTTGTGAGAGATTCTTTCAGCCGCTCATACATGCACTGGTCCTAGAGAGAGTGGACAATAGGATTGGCTTGTTAAAAATACAGTCACATGCCAAATAATGTGTAGCGTACATTACCTTTATTGGTGCATAATGCCCAGATACATTAAACTAAATAAAACTCATTCAAGTATGTAATAATTATAAGGACGCTGATCAACGTGGTTAATGTTCACTGGGAAGGGGGAAGAGAGACAAGAGAAACTGGTTTGCATGGGCAACATGATACAAGGGATGAACTGACAATCAGGCACAGGTGCCTTCTAAAGAAAGCAGTGCCCCAGGCCATACTAATTAACCCCTGAGACAGGCCTCAAGTGTAACTACTACATGTAACAAAGGGTCTCAGTAATTATACTCCTCAGGGACAGAAATAGACAAACAAAACACACCATATAGAAGAGCTATGCAAAAGCAGAACATTAAAAAATCCATTCAGTGTTCATATCTATGCAAATACATTCACTGTATTGCCTGTGTTATTTTAGACAAATAGGGTTAATGATTTGGGGGACACTATGGTAACACAGTTTTACTGACCTTTTTAGACACTGATGGCCGCACTTTCTTGAAGGCATCCTCAAAGTTCTGCTTGCTTACCCTGATGTCTGCTACAGGACCACTTTTATATGTGTGACCTTGGTAGAAACCAACATGGTTGATGAGCAGACTATATACAGTACATTTGAACAGCACTTATGTTTAAGAAGCACTGGTGCATTACCAGAATATGATGTGGCCTGCTGGGACTTCAAATAGGCCCTGAGAGCATTGACGGATGCTTCTCTCACCAAGGCTGACAGGTCTGCACCACTGTCAACAACAACACCAAGCCATTAGCAAGTTAGCAACAATGGCCACCCAGACGGTGTTCTCTATGGGAATTAAAGCAACATTACAGCATAGCATTATGTATAAGCATTACACATTACTGTGTATTTATTTGCTACAAGGGGCCATGCTGGGAAAGGATACGTTCCTGTGGGGTGCGGGTGTATGTCAAATTTGCATCCCAAAGGAACAGTGGCGACTTTGTGTACGTAGGTCCTCTCTCCTGGTTTCCATGGTGATCGGAAGCAAAATGCCAGTTCAGTATCATGCATGTTTAGACTACACTGGAAAGCATAGGGTATGCTGAAATCAGGAACAGGTCTGTTAAAGACCAGGCTTGAGTACGAGTGAAGGCTCCGTCTTACGTGAAGCAGTCACAGCGCTCGTCGCGGGCAATCCCTTCGAGGCTTACATCCAGCTCCAGGCAGGGCTTGGTGCCACCCTACGAGACAACTTAAAGTCATACTGAACTTATGGATGACATCCGCCCTCACACAAATTATACTACTCAGTTTGAAGCACCGGTTACCTTCGTAATAGTTAGCAGGATGGCATGTCGATCTGCTGGCGGTGGCAGGCCAACATATAAGGTCTTATCCAGGCGACCGGGTCTTAGCACAGCAGGGTCAATAATGTCTGAGAAACCAAACCATCATAGATGAGGCTCACTACTCCCGTGTTCCAGTTCAGATCACTTGGAACACGGTAAAGCCCAACACACACCGGCGGCGCACGACGCCCCTATTGTTTTCTATGTACAATTTGGTCTCGTTACCCCACGCTGTAATAGTCCGTCGCTGCATGATGACGACGCTTCCTATTGGTGCTTGGGGCACCACTTAACGCAGCCGCCGCTGTGCGTTGGACTGAACACACTGACTAAATTTCAGGACCAGGTCCAACTCAGTTAGGTTCTACCTGGTCTGTTGGTGGCGGCCATGATAAACACCTGCCTCCGCGTCTCCAGGCCATCCATCTCTGTCAGCAGCTGGTTGACCACACGCATGCTGGAACCGGACTGGAGAAGGGTAGTAACCACGACAACGCAGGGTTTAGACCGGAAGCGGGGTAAAAAATTTATAAAATCAATAATGACATCATTGCTGTAGCGTGTAGCCATGTGACTACAATAAAAGCAATTCATTGATCATTCATTGGTAAATACACTGCATTTATTTAGTGCTTTTCAGGAGCTGTTAGGGTTAGATGCCTTGCTCAGGGACCCCCCGACACTCAAGCCAGCGACTTTCAAATCTCAGCACGACCTGCTCTACTCCCTGTGCCACTGCTGCTCATCATTAGCATTAAAGGTGGAGTTAGCAATGCTGGTTGATATCTGATTCTGAACAAACACACCTTCCTTCAGGGCCATTAGCCTCTTTCAGACATGTCCAGCCCATCACCTGGAACGGCTGTATATGAGAAGGCAAATGTTTGATGGTGATGGGTTGACCTGGACTTTAGCCTGCCAGCTCCCTAGTACAGCGTTTGTTTAATGCCTGACTGAGCCCGTGCGTTAATAGTGCGGAGAACACACCAGCGGGTGCGCTGATGTTTCGTGCAACTGCAGCAAAACCAGAAGAATACAAACATCAGAGGGTGAAGATGATATTGCAGATACGTGCCAAACACATGCAGTATTGATAATGTAAACAAAGAATATGGATGGAGTTGTGTACTACAGCAGAGTTATTTCATCTGCCTCCTGCGCTCTACCAAGGTACCACCACTACCAAACAGAGTTTACAGTAGGTGAGAATGTCTGGACAATGTCCTGTGAATCAGATCCAGACACTGTCTAGCTGCCTGGCTCCCCCGGATGCACATTGCCATGGCTGGGCTAGTGTTGTGCGGTGCGGACTGCAACACCGTGGTTTGCCCATGTACAGGTGAAGAAACACGTCAGACAGAATGGGAAGCTAGTAGCCCCGTGTGGAGATATTCACCAAATGTGACATACAAATATTTTGGATTATAATCTCTGGCCCTGCCTTGAATCCTTAATATCATTGCTCTTCCTTCCTAAAACCACAGGCGCTGCCTGAGGCCTTGCAGTACATAGGAAATACACACTGGCCTTCAGATTTGCATCACATCTGCATCAGATCTGCACCTGGGCAGCTGAGGGCGGCCTTGCCTGGGGCAACATGTCGCCACGGCGAAGGGGTGTGGCCTGCTCACCTCGTGGCCGGAGCGGCGTGGACACAGCGCGTCAATCTCGTCAAAGAATATGACGCAGGGTGCCGAGTTGCTCCCCCTCTGGAAGACCTGCCGCACGGCTCTTTCGCTCTCCCCAACATACTGGTGAGGGGGACACAGAGACAGCGTTACACTCCTGTCATTGTGTTGAAGACAAGTGCTGCCCGCCGCAGGTGAAGGTGTTGAACAGGGCTTATTGTCAGTGCACCAGACCACAGCATGACATTAGAGCAGTTGGATTCATTTCAGTATAGAAACAGTAGACTAAAACCACCCAGTGGTTAAAAACAGACTAGCAGTCATTGTAAATGAGCAAAACAAAGCCGCGTGCCATATGGACGTGGCAGCAGTCAGGCGCCCAGTATGTAGGCCTACAGTGAGGTAATGAATGTGTTAAACATGAATGAGGTGACAGGTTACACCTAGTGCAAGTCTGTGACCCACCCTGCCATGATATTGTGTTACACTGTGGGAACATGGTACACTGCAATGTGATGCTATGCTGCAGGCTACACTCCTGTGCAGTGTTAGGAAGCTTCTTTCAAAAAGTACTCTGCTGTTCAGTACAAGTAGTACATTATTACTTTCTGTACAAAGTCATATATTATTTAATAGGGGCGACTCATATAGCGCAGTACACAAAAAGAAAATGCACATAAATAGCCCACAGCAGGGGTCACCAACCTTTTTGAAACATAACTACTTCAAGGGGACTATAGATACAAATGTCCTGAATAACATATTTGCACAGTTCACCTTCAATGCTACTATTAGGCTGCTTATAATAATAGGCTAACAAATACACATATTTATAGGACCTATGTGAAGAAACCACCTGATCACTGGGAATGATTCCTCACAATAATAACTGAACATAGATGTAAACATGAAACACAATTTCTGTTCATCTCAATATTTCAACATTTGAAAGTCAGCGTTCTCATCACATCTGATAATTTTGTCAATATTTTTCTCGACAGTTCTGTATGAATGAGCACACTTGTTGTACAATGTTGTTCTAAATCACTCCTTCAAGTTCAAATCAGAATCCCTCGATCAGCAGCCCACCCACACATTGAAACGCATTGTTCCACACTTTATGTTATCCCATTTACGGAGCCAGGGCTGTGTTATGTAGCTTACGGGATTCTTCTTTTTGTAAACGAAATGCCAGGAGATATTTGTTGAATTTGACAAATAGTGTATTAGCTTGCAATAGCTTACTATAGGCTACCTTTAACTGTCACATCTTCAAATCACGTGCCGTTGGTACTAACCATCAAACACCAGTCGGATAAACAAACTAATAGTCTATTTCTGATGTCCGTGGACTCACATTGATCCCGGTCCTGCAGCTCTGTCAAGGTCCCGGACAGAGCCGACACACTTCTAACTTGTTTTTAGCTCCCCACTAGCTGCGCCCGTTTCTCAGCAAGAGTAAGATGGAGGTTTGTTGTCACACAAACAATATTGACCCCAGGCAAGATCAGAGTTCATAGGCTACAACATTATTGTTTTGAAAATGTTATATTCAATATTGTCATTTTCAGATCTAGCCTACATCAAAAAGAACAGCAACACAATTAAATAAAATTTTAGATGGCGCTCCATCCATGCAAATGCTATTGTTAGAACGTGGGCGACTCACATCATCCCTGCGTGCGACCAGGTGCCCGCGGGCACCGTGTTGACTCCCCCTGGCCTACAGTCTAATTTATTATAAGCTGTCTGAGATAGGTTTGCAAAGTTACACACTTTCTAATGCTTCGGCTGTTCGATTGTGAGATGTCATACTGAGCCAACATTTTTGAGGAGAAGAGAACCACTGCTTTTACAACAGGCAGGCGGGCAGCCTACCTAGGAGGCTCCAATGTGAACAACAGGCAGGAGAGATGGTTGACGCTATGACTCACCATGTTGAGCAGCTCTGGCCCCTTGACAGAGATGAAGTTGAGGCCTGACTCATTGGCTACCGCCTGGCATGACGACAACAACAACACAGTCACACTTGTTAGCTTGAGCCAAACGGTGCTCCCATCATCACTACAATGCAGACAATGGCAGCTAATGGCATTAGCTGCCGAGGGCGTCACTCTACCTTCGCCAGCAGGGTCTTGCCACAGCCTGGTGGCCCGGCCAGCAGCACCCCTGCTGGGGCGCTGAGGCCCAGGGCTTTAAACTGCTCTGGAGAGCGCACTGGGGCCTGGGGAACAAACCAACAAGACGTGTTCCTCCCTGAGGTACAATGACAGCATTCACAGTGCCACTGAACTGTAGGGAAGTGGGGGAGGGGAGGCACTACCATGTCACAAGAGAAGGGCTCTTTGTGTCTTGACCAGTGTGACACTGACAGTTCAGTGAGCCTAGTGTGTGTGTGTGTGTGTGTGGGGGGGGGGGGGGGGGGGGGCGA
>JAODUH010036121.1:2261-13285 GCA_027564835.1 Typhlichthys subterraneus
CACACACACACACACACACACACACACACACACACGCGCTCAATTAAAATAATGTTTTCTTTTTTGTCTTGTCAATGCATTTACACCATCATAAATAATTCTACAGTAATATTGACTCCATATAAATGTGTATATACTGTACATTATTTGTATTGTACAAGAAGGTAAATGGCACAGAATGTAAATTATGTGCCATCATTTGAACAAAGCTTTACTTTCCACATATGATATTGTGCTTGATTCCTCCTTGTTAGAGTGGGATACTACAGCAGGTCTAGCAGAATGGGAGGAATATTGGGTAATTAGCTAAGGAGCAGGCAGGGACATGTTGAGGTGAAATCAAACGCAGGGAGCGTTCTGGAAGAAAACTGCACCCAATCACCAGCAGATCAGAAAAGGGGGAAAACGTTATACATAAGCTAGAAAGGTAAACAGCCATACACTAACACGTTTTTAAGTTATTATCGAGGTTTGAGATTTTTTTAATGTGGTATTTCCAAGCTCATCGGGATGGATAACCATTAGCCTCTACATCAACTTCAGGTAACAATTCTGACACCATAATGATGGTGGCATTAGAAATACCTGCAAAGTACAAGAGTACAGATTTATATTTTCCAAACATTTGTTTGAAGAAATGTATTGGAACACATTGTTGTAACCACGGTAGGCTTTACTCAACAGCTAAGGGACCTTTGAAATACCCTAACCCTGAACTCACCAAGGATCTGAGTGGGTTCCAAACCAACAGCCCAGTGTTTTTAACACCTGCCTGTTCATCATCAAGATACTATCCGATAAACCTTCAAGTGGTAATAACAAGAACTCTAGAACAATATGGCTTCATAAATCCTGTTTGATAGCCCTGTGTGTGTTATTAATTGAACTTCCAAACACTATGTCCTCTAAAGGTGTATTGTAAGCTAATACACTATACACACTATGACAAATGTCCTATGAGGCCTATAGAAGAAAATGAAACACCAATTGAAGCAATTGACTGGTTCTCCATTCAGCAAAACAAATAGTACACTTTGTAAATAACAAAATATTCCATATCTAATATATACATATTAGTTATGGGATGAGATTTTGAAAGTCATCGTTAATGTTCCATTAATAATTAATTATCTTTGAGTGTTAGTCCTCTGACAGTTCAAAGCCTGTTGCATCTGCACTGGGCAGGGGGTTGGAAGCTCTAAACCACTGGTATTGGCTGCATTCATGTAGTCACATACTAGCCAAAATATGATTTTTATTCACCGAAGGAAATGTATTCATGTTTCAAAAAGACACAGTAAATATCAAAACTGTCAACATATAATTTTATGACCTTTAAAAAGCAGCTTTTGAATGGGTTTCTTTTGTTTCTCCTGATTCCCCAGGTTAGAGAGAAGCGGCCCCAGACCATCAGGCAGATCAGATCTCAACAATGATTGGTTTGTCATGGCTAATCATTGTACAGTATGCTGTCCTAAACACAGCCATCAGGGAACATACAGTATGTTAAGATAGCCTGGCTAAATGACTGTTGTTTGTCACAAATGTAATTCAACATTGTGCATCTTTATATATGTAAGGGCGGCAGCGGGCAAGGCAGGTACCAGGCGCAGGAGTTATTATAAATAATAGGCTTTTAATAAGGAACGCACACAAAACACACACCATACACGAAACAATAACCGACAGAGAAACAAACAGAAACCCCATCCTAAATACCAAAGCAAAACCCCCAGGTGCAAACAATACACAATCAGTGCAAACACCCGTGAGACAAGGAGCGCTGGGGAAGTGCACGTCTGGAAACCGAGGGCGGGAGCATGCAGGCCCCGGTAACGGTGGGAGGGGGTGAGACGCCCATCGGCGGCGCGGCCCAGACCGTTACAATATAGCACCTTTCATACAGGGTCAACATGTATTACAATTAAATACATTTGAAAAAGGATGAAATGGTCAAATACATTAAATATTACAGGTTTGGTGAAGGGCAGAGCTCTGCCGATGCATTCAGGTAAATTTAATGTTTAATAAGTCCCATTTGATCTCATCTTGACGTTAGCCAGTGACTTGGTCTATGGCGCACTTTCATCTCAGAGAAATTATTCATTTACTGTGACATTGAGTGTTGTTGGAAATGTATTCCGTCATCAAACATGCACAACTCATGTCCAGCCGGCCTTTGATACTAATTACATATTTCACACTGACCAATTCTAAAATTTGGTTAGGTAAAGTATATAATTACTGTAGAAAAACTTTAGATTTCAGCAAAAAACCTGTCTTTCAGAAAGGTTATATAGCCTAAAAGTGACCGCCAACATTTTTAGCAGCTTTGGTGCTGAAAGTAAATATCCCATTCATTTTCTACATTGACGTTTTGTAAAATCCTTATATAAAGAGTTAAGCCTGAAACCAAGCTACATCAATATTTGTGACCTCATAACATTTTATCCTGAACAAAAAATGGTACCGGTACCGTACAAGAATGTGTACTTTAAGAGTGAAGGAACTACTCATCCCATAAACCATTGCGAATCCAGAGGCATATTCTTCCTAATTATCTTATTGTGTATATTGTACCATTTTGATAGTATACTATAGCTTTTATTATATTTATACTTGTAATATAAACAATACTTTTCAGTGCTAGCAGTAACTCACTAGCTGACATGATCTTTGTAGGGTGTACAACATTTTCATGGCAACAGCGAGCTCTGAACTTTAAGCACTAAATAAAGCTTGTGAGATCAGGATGGTATCACGAGACATCGCTGTTAAAGTTTTGGATTAGTAATTCTCGTGACATCGCTATTAAATCACGTTTATTATAAATAATGTTTATCTTAAATCAAGGTTGATATTATACAGACTTGTGATTTCTACACAGGAGCATATCATCGTTCACAATCTTGTAGCTGGCTGGCTTAAAGCTTAAAATTCTTTATATAAGGATTTCCCAAAAAGTCAACGGAGAACATGAATAGGAAATGTACATCTGGTTTCAATAAGTATCTGCATGCATATTAATCTAAATCAGAGACTTTAAGTGTTTTATTTGAAAATCAATGATTGATTTAATGGTTAATTTAAAAATGTTTTAAATCATTTGAAACACTTAAACTTTGACCACCAACAATGTTTTGTGTTTTATTGTTTATTCTGATGTGCTGATCAATGACCATCTTTTCATTTGAATGGAGGTCAATGGAGTTAGCAGTTGTTAGGCCTGTTATGTAGCATGTAGAAAAATAAATGCATAAGAAATTATAAAAGGTTTTCAACTACCATACCAAGCACTATGAGAAACTTTGACGTTTGCAGCATGGAAACTGCAGAAATGCAATCTCATTATAGCAGTCCACAACTTTATATGCTAACAAGGAATAATACGTTACAAAAGATATACTATTGGTCAATTGATCCCAATTTAGTGCCCTGCTGATAGTCACAGCACTCCCACATTTATTAAACCTTCCCCTCTAAATCCCTCCACTTCCACGCTACAAAACAGACTTTAACCTGATCCCACCTGCACTGAAAAAAGCACACACATGAAGAAACAAATAAATAATTAATTGATAAAGCACATAAACAATAAAACATCAAAAGATGTCTTTAGTGACCAAAGTTAGTTTCAAAAAAAGTGTTTCAATGGCAGTTTTTAATTTTTTTTTTTTTTTATCTGTGCCAATACAATCTTTTCATTGGCTTACAGAGTTACAGTCAATGGTAAATTGGTAATTCTGGAGAAGACTTGTTGATATTTGAACCTAATCAAAACAAAAACACCTCCCTTCAATGCTATATATGGGTGCTTGCTCAGAAGCGCCACCCCACACATTGGAAAGGCTTTCAGAATGTTCACATGGGCAGCTAGCAGAATGCTATTCAGAGATATTCTCTGAATTTGACAAAAAGTGTATTAGCTTAACATCAGTTCAAGAAAGGCTTTATTTGCATGACAAGATAATTTCTCATATTGACAAAGTAACAACAACAGCAAAGAAAAAAAAATGTATACAGTATATACATTAGACATACATAGAAGTAATTAACGCAGTATGGATACATATTTTACAAATACTGACAGTACGGTACCTTATTAAAACTAATGCATGGTGGTGTATACTCATGTTGTGACAGGCTGTCACATAACGTGCTGCTAGCCTACAGCACTCCCTGACTTCTAGTAAGAACACTAGTTGGTCTTGGTTGGGTGGGGAGCTTCTCGAGATCTATTGGGGCTATCTATTGGGTTTTGAACTGCTTGGAATATTTAGTTCTAAGATGGTGGTAGTTTGTGCATTGGGTGAAGAAGTGGACACACAGTCTTTCTTCTGGTGGGAGCCATGTTTGTCTATGTCTGCCTGTCTCCACCGCCAGACTGTGTCTGTCTGTGTCAGTGTCTTCCTTTGTTTAGTATCTGTCACAGTGGTCAGGTACTGTGCAAATATGTACTCTCTATTGAGTGATACATAGCATTTGAGTGTATGATATTTTGTATTTTCTTTCCAATAATATATTATTCTTTCAGTTTATTTATAATGTGGTTTGGCCAGATTGTGTTGTCTTTGTTGGGCATGTGTGATCTAAGTACATATCTAACCCTAAGGAATATTTAAAATTATATGCAGTCAAGTTTTTAACACAATGGTGCTTTAATGTGAGTTGTTAATTTCACATATACAGTGAACAAATAAACAGGAAGGTGTAAAGAAACAGAAGCAGCTGATATCGTTCTGTCAAAATAACACCGCATTAACGTACAGTAGCTATGATGCCAACAGCTTTTCCACTTCTCTGGTATATTTCACGTCTGTCCAGCCTTGTTTCTGCACAGGCAGTAACTTCAGTTTATAGGCACAGTATAAGAGCTTGTTAAATTACAGCTTGTGTAATTGATTGTTTTATAGCTGTAAATGTCAGTGTCAATTGTTTAAAATGCCCCTCAGAACATTATTTAACATTCAGCATTGATTTGGTGGCAGTGGGTTTTACTTTACTTGGCGTTGATTTAAAGTAAGTGATACAGTAGAGATACAAACTAAACAAACAACATGTAAAGAAAGTGCAAGCAAGCCAGTAACAACAAACCTTTCTACATAGTGTATTTCTCTTGCCCTCCTCCCCTCTATACAGCCTAGCAGATACCACTCTTTTCCCTTTCCCCCCACATTCTCTTTATCTCGCATCCCGTCCTATGGCTGCTGGCAGCACACAAAAGGCAAAGCCGGCCGCCAGGTCAAAGAAGCAGCCATATTATTTATAGAGCAGCTTGTGCAATGGGCATGAAATAGATCAACAAAGTCTGTCTGAACGCTGCCAAAGCAGTGAGTGTTGAGATACATGAACGCAAAGCCACACAGCTACGCAAAGGGCGACGGTCGAAACCCGTGCGTGATTGATCATGTCACCATGCGCACACACTCTCTTAACAGACAGATATTGTGGTGAGTGTTAACTGCATCATGCTCACTTGCGCTGCCCATTCAGGTCTTTCTTGGCTTGTAAATCACAGCCGGGGTCCAATGTGTTTCACAAGCTAGCTATTTGATGGCTATTACTGGCTTGCACGCACATTCATTTACATGTGTTTGTTTCATTTACAGTTTTTCACATTTCTTTGAATTTATCTACAGGCTCTATGTTTAATAATACATTTTATTTAAGAACGCCTTTCAAGACATCTTACATTACAAATACTAAGAAACATAATATAAATACATTTGACTAAAACAGGAGCATAGATATTACACATACAAGATACAAAAAAAAGTGTGAAGAGTATGTAAAGGCGTCTGAGCTGTTATTTCAAATAAAAATGTGTATGGGGAGGTCATTAATATTGGCAAGGGAAAATAGTTAAATAAAACAATCAGAGGTTGGGAGCCAGGGAGTTTTAAGGTCTGGTTCACCGTTATATGTTATAATGTGTAACCACAGACATTTTATAGTGACTGCACACTGTACAACAAATGTTTTCTCTATACAGTGTATATAATAAGTTCCCTGATGACTCCCAAGAACCTATCGGTTTCCACAGGCCATAATCTGTATTGTACTATTGCACTTTTTCTTTCAGTAACAAAGGTGGGCTAAAAAAGGGACTCCGTTGTCAATTTTCCGTCAAGTTAATGTGGTGTCAGCTAAGTGTAAGAAATAAGCTATACGTTATGTTTTAAACATCATATTGCGCTCGATCCACTGTGATAATACAACAAATCTAAAATGCCTATCTAATCTTCAAACAGAAAAAGTATTTTGTAACCACTTGAGAGGTGCCGACCCACACTTTGATAACCACTCTGTTAAAACCACAGCCGTAGTTATTATTCTGTCGATGATGCAGCTAAGTGCCTTTAATTTCATTGGCCCCGAGGCGTGTAATGATGTTGTTACTGGTAGCCATGTAGAAGCTCAGTGTAGATGACAGTGGATGTCAGTGGTCATTACTATTAGGTTTTCCTAATGAAGGCTTATAAAACTGTCACAGCTTGCTGGAGGGGAGAGAGATGGAGACAACACTGAGCTACTGACCACTTATGAGAAAGAGAGATGAGAGAGAGAGATACTTTAATTCTAAAAATAAATAAAAAAAACTACTGACTGATGGCAAACCACATCAACAAACAAATTGTGCCGGAGAATCGATTTGTTTAACTCCAAAATAGAAAAGGGTGATTTAAATGAATCAATTCACACTCAAACTGCACACTCCCAACACATGCAACACACATACACACAGCATGGTATTAAGCAGTGGGCGTTTGATTACTGATCTCCTAGGGGAGGGGGGCACTGTGTCTGCGCTGTTCTATCAGATGTTTATTAACTGGGTCTGAACTTTTTGGACTCCCTGAACCTCAAAGGTGGGCGAGAGAGAGGGAGAGGGGGAGGGGGAGAGGGAGGGAGAGACCTTCAGTTGGAGCAAACCTGATCTTGCAACTTAAATTATTTGGCAATAGAGGGACCATCTTCAAAGCTCCGAACACGACTTATTCTCAAATCTACATATTATGTCTGACATTCAATTTTTTCAGTTTATACAGTAGTAGCTGAAACTGCTATTTAACATTTAGGTTTACATAAGAGTACTATATTTAAACATTGTGGATATTTTTAAACGGTAAGCAAGCATTGTAAAACGCTGGTGTTTATTAAATAATTAAAACCTTTTTATGCACCCTATATTGTCCATTAAAACTACAATTACTACGTATGTCATTAAATCAAAAATTGTCCTTTTCCTTGATTTAATTAATTGGTCCACAGTCGTGGAAGTAATTACTTAACAAAATGGCCGCAGTACTTAAAAGGGTGTTAACGTCTTTAATCTCTTTGATTTCCCTGGGACGTAAAAGAGCAGGTTTCTATGTCAGGGAATATGAATCGCAGCAGGGAGGTATCTGGGAATGTTGCTTTGCATGCTAATAGGGAATGATCTAGCCAGTGTGGTCAGAGTGGAGCTGTCCATTGTGCTGATTACCTTAGTCAGCGTGGGCCAATGGAAACAGCTCTGTGGGACTTTTATAATGAGCTATTATAACTTCACACTGTCAACACCCTCTATTGGCCCTGAGTCGGTGCCATGGCAACACAAAATGTCTACCCTCCTGTAGCCACCTTAAGGTATAACCCTATAGTGTAAGCCGCTGTACAGTAACTCTTTGTTGTGGATATAATGAAATGTTGTTATGAGCTAACAAGGCGTACGTAAAAGTGACTTACATTATGGCTAATCAGGAGAAGGCATTGGCTACAGTAGGCGTGTTTTGGAGAACAAACCAACGTACAAACAATACCAATATCATTGAATATTGCTCCCGTTTCGCTATTTAATTTGTTCCCTAGTTTTCCTTTAGTGCCACCATACATTACAGTGTATACTGGACGTACAATGCTTTTTACAGTGTGTCACAAAGTAGTTCAGACTGGGTACATGTGAGATGTGTATACCCCATGCCGTCCTTTCTTGGCTGATACCCGGAATGTTCTACTTGACATGCTGCTGAAATTAACAGACCGCGTATACAGTGTAGATAGTGTGCTTTTCTGATCATTGTACATGAAGGGCAAGACTAGAGGATGCACTTTGTTGTTATATATTGCATCCTGCACATAGCAATAGCTATCTTTTTTACTTTAATAAACCATTTTGAAATCTCCACATTTAGGCAGGGCATTTTTATGCATAATGTTTTTTCCCCCTCCAATCACCATGAACACACCTCCTTTAAAGTATGATTACTGATACTGTTATTTTCCCATAGGGGTGTTGATTTTATTTACTCTTGCCAATTCCTTTTCTGTAACTTAAAACTTAAAGGAAAAATAAATTGTTGTATGCTCCTACTGTACCTTAATTTCACCAAAGTCCTATTTAGCCTTGACAACTATGTCCACACACCACAATTGTCAGTTTTTATTGCATTTCTGTCTCCAGTTGTAATGTTTCAACCCAAGCTGGGCTCTCCAATCCTGCAGCTACATTATTTCTTTACTGCTGGGATACAAGTATTAAAGTATATGGTGTACTGTATGTGGGTCCAATTACCATGAAATCCCTTGTTTGAGGTGATTAAACTATTTTTATTGCTGTTTAGTGAAAGCTTACACATTCAGTGTGAATGCAAATTTAAGGCACACAATTAAACACAAGCATATTCAAATACAGTTTAGCAAACAGAGAAACCATTAACCTTCTAGAACCTACTCCTAAACAAAGGACAATCACTTCATTAATGATATATCTTTAGTGGCCTTTCTTGACTGCCTGCGCCAGGAACTATATTACTTGTTGGGATAAGCATGGAATGATGGACATTATTTGAATTCTCTTTCCAAAACTTTGAAATGTTATGAAACGGTAACACAAATAACACAGAGCTGGAGACACCTGCCAGGAAATTAAATTGGTAATACATTATACTTTTTTAATTATTTAAGCTTCTTTTTAAAAACATCCATTAGTTGACAGTTTCCTGTAACGTATTCCATATAATTTTATTATTATGTCGTAGTTACTTATTAAATTTGCATTTAAATAAATAAAGCCCTGTTAAATTGAAAACAAAAGCCATCAAAATTTCAAAACCAATACTTAATTACAGTTATTAGTCATTGTCATAACCTCAGCCAATATATGATTAGTTAATTTTAAAGTTTGGCCCCTGTGAAACCCTGTCCCGCTCTTATTTGCACAATCTGCTGAGCCAATCCAAACAGCTCTGACTGTAACTAATGACTGAACTATAAGTTAATGAGTGAGACAGAAAATTAATTTAACGTCGACGTCTGAAATCTCTTCAGTGTTGTTAAATGGTTATGGAGAGTACCGTCTCTGCTGTAAAAGAAGTAAAAATTTAAAATTAAATGTTTACAATTCCGCCTGCTTCGCAACTTATTTGCAGGGCATCTGACATTTACAGCTCTGTGTGTGTGTGTGTGTGTGTGTGTGTGTGTGTGTGTGTGGTGTTGCTCTACATTACACCATAGTCTGCATGCTTGTGTTTGTCAGTGTAGCAACAGTATGACCAAGAGTATGGCCACACCCTTGTCTTGTAATGGACACGGGTGTGACGGGGTGTTCAAGGGCAAATGCATGCATGTAAGAGCAGTATCTGTGATGTTTATTAGCTTTAATGTAGCGGGAAGTCTGCCGTTGTGGTGAGGCTTTGCAACCCTGCATCAGTTTAAGAGATAGATATATACCATAATCCCAAAGCAGTCCCTCTGGGGCTATAGGGGGAAGAGGGTGGTTGTTTATTAAATAGTTTTGTTCTTAGCATCCCCTCTCATAGAGGACAGATAAGCACATGCTCAAGATACGCTCTGCGCTACAAGGTGGATTTAGTGTGCTGCGCTGACGCCTGTCACTCACTGCTAGCTGTGGTTATAGTGATAGTGTATGGCCATATGCTCCTTAATCTCTCTCTCTCTCTCTCTCTCTCTCTCTCGCATTCCAAATATGGCCAGCGACCAAAAAACATAACTTCCTTGAGTAATAAAATGCAAAAAAAGAGAAGAGGGAAGACTACTCAGAGGGCAGTTTGGACACGTGCAGCAGCTGAACTGGGATCTGTTGACAGAGTATGACACAAAGATTTGCATAACCCCTGCAGGGCCTGTTTTTAGTAGCCTTCCAGAGGCAGCTGTCCTCTTCCCACGTGTCCACACATTCTCCTCTGTTTACTTCTCTCATTGATTCAGTGACTTACGTGTACACACACTATGCATATTGCGTGCAATGTTCAAGCCCCCACTTTACAGGTTTACATAGCAGCTTATACAGTTGGATTCACATTTTTATTTATATATAAAATACAATACAGTATCTATATTAACATCTGCATGAGTTGATTTTACTTAACTGTAATACTGCAATTAGTGTTATAGAATCATGTTGGTCACTATTGTATGAATGATACTGTATCTAGACACAGTAACAAGTAGCGGTGAACTATTTTGGAAAAAATATCTAATTGCAATTTTACTGACAGATATTGCGATTTGATTTGCATATAGATTTTGTGATTTGCAATATAGATTTTTTAAAGTAAATATTTAAGTAAAAAATACATGTATGCAACATTTAAAACATGTTATGGAGCATTACCATATGAGATGGCATAAAAATATTAAATGTTCGATATTATAATGAAAAGATGAGAGCATAAAGATACAGGATCAATTTCTCTGAGCATAGATGTATTGCATTTTAGAACATGCGACAACAGGGCACTGGCAATTGTAGAACATTTTTGATGTGTTCAAGCACACCTTGTATTTTTACAAGTATGTCCAGGTACTATTACTTGTATTGACAAGTATGTCCAGTCTCATAATTTTTCTTTAACGTCCATAAAGTTGGTGGAAGGGTGGTGAGATTATCGTAATGTATTGAAGTAATTAAATAAATGCATCATTCTTTTGACATGAACTAGGCTATGTTAAATTCAATCTTAAAATTACAACTGTTCAACAGTTCCCGAGTCCATTTAATCACTATTATTATTATTATTTAT
>JAODUH010036132.1:0-21521 GCA_027564835.1 Typhlichthys subterraneus
TCTATATTTTTGTTTGTATCTATTTCTCTCTCTCTCTCTCTCTCTCTCTCTCTCTCTCTCTCTCTCTCTCTCTCTCTCTCTCAAAAAATCACTACTAGGTCAAATCCACTCCTCTAATAGACCACCCGGTCTTTCTTCACATGAAGAAGCCCTGACACAGGCTGCTGTGATGCAGCAGTGTGTCGTCATCTGTTCTCACATGGGGCAGAGGCATATGATTACAATAGTATACGATGGTATACGATACGATAGTATACGGTACGTGGACGAACCAATCGGGTTTC
Organism: Typhlichthys subterraneus; assembly: GCA_027564835.1. Classification (NCBI taxonomy): domain Eukaryota; kingdom Metazoa; phylum Chordata; class Actinopteri; order Percopsiformes; family Amblyopsidae; genus Typhlichthys; species Typhlichthys subterraneus. The sequence goes on from JAODUH010036132.1 coordinate 285, forward strand.
TTTTAGAACTGGTGTACTGTATGTCTGGCTTCACTCAACAGCACCGCTAGAAGTCTGGGTTGCTATGACGATGTGGTGGTGGTGGTGATAGTGACTGGTTTGTGGGGACCCTTATCAGTGCAGGGCCCCTGGAATCGTCCTAACTTAAGCTCCATGGTTTGTTTTTACAGTCAGTGTTGGTGCCTCCGGCTAACCTAATGGGGGCGATGTGGCCACAGCTTAAGCACACAGTATAATGTAGTGTTACCCTAACGTAGTCCTGCGTGTCTGCTGCTGTCCTGCAACACTGCCCGAATCACATATGGTTACCGGTTCACTGTGCCACGGACCCACGGTGTCAGTGTCATGGTGGCAAAATCTATACTGGTTAAAGCGCCATAATGCCCAGCGCTATTTTAACTCTTGTATTATATACTGCTCTTTTCTTTTTCTCTTTATTTGGCTTTCAAATGTTATGATATCGCATTCTGTTATGAATATTATTATTTTGTGGAGGGGGAAGATTTTCACATCCTTTTTTTTTTTTCTTTAAAGTTTTAATTTGACAAAGTTACCGTGGTTTAGTTAGTTTTTGTGGGCTGCACACTCAAGCCTGACTCCAGATCAGTATCTCAACATATAGATGTCCTGTAGGGCTAAAGCCAGCTGTTCCCTGTGCTGTCTTGCAGAGCAACGCTGCAACGAGGGGGAGTTTGCGTGCCGCAATGGGAAGATGCAGTGTATCCCCATCGCCTGGCAGTGTGACGGCTGGACCGCCTGCGACGACAAGAGCGACGAGATTGACTGTCCCCGTGAGTCATGGGAGAGTGCACCACACACACACGCACACACACGCACACACACACACACACACACACACACACACACACACACACACACACACAGCGCTGGCCACAGGCAGGATGTTGAGCGCCACGCGCTCACGCCACAATAATTGTGTGGTGAAGTGATCAGTTTGAAACCGGCACATTATGGATTGACGGCGTGTATTAATGTAATTAAAGGTAGAATCGTTTAATTAACCCTCCCGCTGTCCTACGGCATTTCAGCAGACTAGCAGCAGAGGGAGCGAACCCCGGAATGTCATATGTCCGTGTTGTGGTTGCTGCCCGCTACTGGCAAGTGCACCGGTCATTTTGACCCATAGGACAGCGCGAGGGTTCAATGTGAGGTTTGTGTGACAGTCAGTCTTACAGGAGATGAAGCAAACGGCTGCCTTTCATTTTCAATGAGAGTTGGAGATTTGCTGCTGTTGTAAGCCAACTAGATATACTCTATCTAGAGGTTTATTTGATTCAAATACTGAGCAATGTGACACAGCGACCAATGGGAGCGAAGGCAGTGCGACACATGTTTCAGAAGCAAATGATCAGTAAGCCAGGAACGCTCATCCGTGTGAACGCAGGGTTAGAAAGCAGCAGGCAGGCAGCCAGACTGCCTTTGAGCAACTGGTGTACATATCGGAGCAGTTAGGTAGCTGCAGTGGTTAAGAAATTTTATGGGAAATTCTATTGTTTCTCTTCTTAATTATGGAGAATGAATTTATCCCTGGATCTCTCACCGCACAACAGTAATTTTTAACAAGGTTTGATCACAGCATGTGACTCTCATTTAGCTCGTAATACATTAATACATTTGGTTTAGCTTACTTTTTTCTTTAAAAAAAAAAAAACTGTTTCTTGTGCCTTGCTAGGTCTAAATAATCAAACAGCAAACACACTGAACATCTGAAATCGTTAAAAATGATTCTTTATATGAAATGTGGGCATCGTCACATGTAGTGAGCAAGTGCGGTAGCAGAATAACATAAATAATATAAAGATAAGAGCAATAATGACAACCACGCAAACTGCATTACATTAAAATGAATCATAGTTTCGCAAAGTGCTGCTATGATTTCCTAATGGCTTCTTTTGCTTTTTAACAGGCCTAATTAATGTTTGACGTGTATGACGGGTCAAACTAGGCACGGCCGCTCTTGTGGGCAGTTTAATCGTTGAATGTATTTCATGTAATCTTAAAGACATTTACGTGCTTATGAAATGCATCTACCCACTTGTGAAGGAATTATGTTAATCTCTATATACATACAAGTACAGAACATCCCTGGTTTCCACAATGCTTTTGTATGTGCTAAAAATACATATGTTTCATGCATTTTTATGTACAGTATGTACTATGCATGCAGTGCTATTTTTTGTTGTGCAATATCTTGTCTAAAAGTGGTTTGACATCACTGCCCAACTGCGTTTGCGAAATGTCTTTGGTCATACTTTAATTTATTTTGGTCCCAGCTATTGTGCTGTTTCTGTTTCAGCTATGAAAGAGGAGAGGTTCCACTTTGAGAATGGCTATGAACAGGTGGAGGACGTCATCGGTGTGGCCCAGCCTGTGCGCTTCAACAGTAAGGGCCCTATCTTACACCCGACGCAAAGCGCAAACGTCTTCAAAAGTTTCAAACTGACGCAGTTGTCATTTCCCCGCCTGAGCCCACGTTATTTAAATAGCAAATGCACTTGCGCTTATTTGAACGCCCTTGGTTGGGTGTGTTGGCCTAAACAAGTGTTTGCCGCATTGCTATCTTGAGGCAGCGGAAATTGCGAGACTGACCAGAAACAACCTGGTCTTGATAAAATGATTGCATAGATTATATACACATTATATAGAGGAGACAGGCTGCTTGGAGAATCCTCAATAGAACTCCATGGGAGAAGTACCGTAGATGCACCGTATACTGTAGTATACAGCTTTAAGATTTCTGAATATAACTCTATGGAAGAATTCTGTAGGCACATACAAATTGTTTTTTGCGGTCACCAAACCTTTTTAGTTTGTTTTTAACTAATTTATTTATTTATTTTTATGTATTATTTCTTATAAATCTTTGACTGGTGGTGATTCTATACCGCACATTTTTACCCGATCCTGATGATGATTTAAAGTGCAGTTACGGCTCTCTCCCCTTTAATTTATATGGGGTTCCTTCCTCATAATTACTACCTGGAGGCGTTTCCAAGATGGCTGCCGAGCGGCCCCAAGCCCTTTGCTAAAACACAGCCCTTTCTTCCTCCCCTCTGCAGAGAAATGTCCCAGCGACTGGCACCACTACGAGAAGACGGCCAGCTGCTACAAGGTGTTCCTGAGGAACGAGAACTACTGGCAGGCCGTGGACACATGCCAGAAGGTCAACGGCTCCCTGGCGACCTTCGTCACCAACGAAGAGCTGCAGTTCATCCTGAAGATCGAGGTGGACTTCGACGACACGGTCTGCGAGCGCCGCGACCAGTGCAAGTGAGTGTGGCGGCGGCACTGTGCTGTGCATGTACGTGCCACACGTAACGTCAAGGCTGTGTGTGTGTGGGGGGGGGGGGGGCACCCACCCCCCTTCCCGGCCATAGCAGACATTATTAATGCGGTGTGGGCTAACGTAATAAAGAGCCCTGCACAGAGCTCCTAAGGGGGGGGGGGGCAGCTGTCTGACTGCTCTCTGACACATTGTAGTCAGCAGGACAGTGGTTGTTGGGGGTCTTTATTACTGCTATTATTTTATATTTGGTTTATTAATTCACACAAAACGCCTTCTGCCAATAGACAATAATTGAAAAAAGACGCCTCTCTGTGCATAAAGGGCATCTCATATTAAAATATGTTTGTTTTTGATTGTTTTTAGGTTTTGGGTCGGCTACCAGTATGTGATCACCAACCAAAGCCAATCTCTGCAAGGCAAATGGGAGGTGGCGTATAAAGGTATTGACCATGGATTTCACCTCTATGGCAACAGTATGCACTCTATGGCCGTGTCCGAATTCAATAGTAGCTACTGATCAGTATGTGTATTGATCAGTATATGTACTGATCAGTGTGTACCGTACAGTAGGCAGTCCGCAGAATATTCGCATACGACATTCGAGTACTTGGAGGACCTTTGCAATCCCATCGGCATTGTCCGTTTATAGTACACGAAGAAGAAAACTTAACTCCCGACTTGACTGTGAATTTAGCCAAGAGACGCCGCTGAATTACACATTTATAATAAATAAATAATATTATGATTGTCAGTATGTCTAATTTGTTATTAGTATGTTTATGTCTAATTTGAACCAACAGGAAATATTGGGGTTGTATCTTTTATTTAGTCAAAATAAAACGAGGATTGTATCTCTACTCCCTTTGTGATTAGATGGTTGATAAAACCACCAATGATTGTGGACTAGTATGATTTAACACAATATGAAAGCTTCAACAAAGTAAGGAGACGCTATATACAACAAATATATAGGCTATACATCATACTAATAACACTGCTTAACAGATTGTTTTCCATGTGTCATAAATAACACGGGATTGTTGCTACAGTATCAATTGTATTTCAAATATAATTTACTTTCCAAGCAGCAGTACTTACTACAATAATATACTGTAACTGTAGCTAGGCTATATGGAAAGGTAGGTACATTTGAGATTAGTATAACTAACTGAATGTGCATGCATAATCAAACCATTGCACGGAATAGTTTTATCGTAACTCTTAACTTTCTGGCGAGTCTCCGGTAGAGGCTACTATGCTAAATGAGTGGCCAAAACATTGTGTGTTTTCAATAACGGTAATTTCTATAAAATTAGTATTAAAACATACTCTCAATACATTCTATGTGAAACAATACAACAAAACACTTTATTTTTTCCAAGAACCCAGTAAGAATTACTTTTGTATTTGCTGCCGGTAGCTAGCGATTAGCCATCCTCCACTCTGACCAGAAATTTTTTGAATTTCGTCCAGAAGCGCAAAGCATTGTGGGCCAGTTGTATGCAAGTAACTGCTAAAATTCGAACAATCAGTAGGCATACATATATCGTGTGCGTACTGCACTCGGCTACTGCGCATAGCCTACTGTATAGTAGGCAAATAGGGGTATTCGGACACGGCCTATGGCAACAGTCTGCTCTCTATGGCAACAGTCTGCTCTCTATGGCAGCAGTCTGCTCTCTATGGCAGCAGTCTGCACTCTATGGCAGCAGTCTGCACTCTATGGCAGCAGTCTGCTCTCTATGGCAGCAGTCTGCTCTCTATGGCAGCAGTCTGCTCTCTATGGCAGCACTGTTGAACACACGAATGTGCAGCTCCACAACTTCAATTGGAGAACTCTGCAAGCGTACAGCCATGCCAGACCTAGCTAACTGTCTGTAGTGCCAGTAACAGACACGTCTACTGGAGGACACAGGTCTTGTCAGGGGGGTCTGTTACTTGTTGGCTCAATTCCCTGTCAACACTTTTCTAAAAGGTGCCGTGTGTAGCCTGCTGTATATCTAACACTAGGACGGGTTGGTCGGTTGGATTTGAACAATCTATACCAACGGGCTTCTGAGGGAGGGAGCAGAGGAAGAGGTTTTTGATTGACACAACGATCTATCTACCTGTCTACAGCAGCTTTAAAGGTGGTGATGGATAGGCTGTCTGGTTCCCTCCTTATGTGCTCCTCTGGTGTCCCTCAGGCCCGGTGGAGGTGTTCATGCCCCCAGAGGGCCTCCCCAAGGCAGGAGACGCCTCGTCCAGCCAGGACGGCGTCTTCTGCGCTCAGCTGCAGCGCTTCCAGATAAACAGCATGAACGAGCGTGGCCTGCACAGCTGGCATGCTGAGAACTGCTACAAGAAGTTCCCCTTTCTCTGCAAGAGAAGTATGTCGTTTGCTTTTTATAGTATAGTTTCTTTTTATTTAAATGTATTAAAATAAAAATACTCAGCTTCAGGAACGCGTGCACCAGCTCGGCGTAACAAAAAATAGGTCTTCACTCGGAAATTGATCACTAATACAATCAGCAAGGAGTCAAATCAGGAAGAAGCTTCTATCAAAAGCGTTTAAAAACCCGGTGGCCGGGGAAGGTCTTTTAAGTCTAAATGGTGCACTAGTTGTGTACTTTACGTTAGTCGCAAGTTTCCGTTTGTAGCTGTAAGCCCAGCTGGTACTCTCCGCTCAAGTATTCTATTACCACCATATTTTTTTCTACCCCAAAAATATTTGGGCTGTTAACATTCATGTAATTACAATAATACCAAAGGAAAAATGTTATCTATTAATCATGTTTACTTTAAATATATTGAATAATAATGATTAAATAGATACAATAATTTGTGTCGCAGGCTTAATGTAATTAATTGCTATAAAAAATTATATGTAAAATTGAATAATTTGTTAATCGGAATTAATTACGTAAAGCGTGCGATTAATTAAAGAAAATGTTTTATTACAACCCCGTTTCCCCAAGAGAGCTTGGCCCACCCCCTTAATTCTCTGTCCCCCCCATCAGGACAGACCTGCGTGGACATCAAGGACAACGTGGTGAACGAGGGCTACTACTTCACCCCCAAGGGCGACGACCCCTGCCTCAGCTGTACGTGTCACGATGGCGAGCCCGAGATGTGCGTGGCGGCCCTGTGTGAGCGACCGCAGGGCTGTCAGCACTTCCGCAAGGACCCCAAGGAGTGCTGCAAGTTCACCTGCCTGGACCCAGGTACAGTTGCCACGGCACCACATCGTCTCTCTGGGGTCCTCGTGAACACACGCAAAGTGGTGATCGTTGCCGAGCAACACACTACAGCAATGGCGGTGCAGATGGTAGCCCCTCAGTGTAGCTGCTTGCTAATGGCAATGGCGCCGTTCAAACCACTCCTGCCGTAGATCTGTTGTCTTCATTCTTTTTGTTTTGGTCCCTACTAGGGCTGGGCGGTATATCGGAATTTTTTCAAAAGAGATATAAAATTAGGCAATATCGTTTATATCGATATAGTTATATTATAAATTTATTCATGACTTTTTCAATTTGTTCATCTCTCCCTCCATGCCTGCACTTCAAAGGGGCGGAGACACCAGAGAAAGCTCACATATGTCAATTAATCTTGAATAAAATAAAAAATGTCACATTTCCGTCGGGATTCCTGTTTCTTCTCTATGCCTGAAGATTTAGCCCACTTTATAAAAAATACTGATATATATCGTGTATCGGTATTCAACCTAAATATATCGGGATATAATTTTGGGTCCATATCGTCCAGCCCTAGTCCCTACACTGTTGGAATGTCCTTCTGTAGCCGTGTGCAGCCAACAGTTCAGAGACTTACTGGTCGACCTTCACGTTACACAATTTGCAAGTTTAGTTGCACTTTGCTAACACTTCAGTAAACTTGCTCAAAGACTGCAGATGGAAATTAGCTTTAAAGTAAATCTGGTAGTATTTACCGTCAGAGCTGTCCGCCCCAATGTTTGAATACTAAGATGTTAAACAATGCAGCACAGATCACAATTTGATTAGTATGAGTGATACGCTAACGTCATACTAACAAATAACTTAATTCCTACAGCTTTAGGCTGCCAGAGGCCTACATTGGTGTTTTGAAGTTGGCTGCAGTATTAGATTTAGCTGTCGATAGAGTAGGGTTAGGTTATAATTTTAATGTGTTTGTATTGTGATTAAGTTTACAAATTTGCCTATGTAGACCAATTAGGCCTCCAATGTTGCAATTTTACAGTCTCAGACATCCCAACTGAAGAGCAGAGCCCCACACCCCAAACATTGACACAGGAGGAATCCGAAGGTCCACGCAAAAACCCTATTGCACATTTGGCTGAGCTGCAGCGCGTCCTTGTTGAAAAGAAGATCCTTCATGTGGAGGCAGAGACTGTCAAACTCAAGGCAGAACATGAGAAATTGGAGCTCGAAAAGGAAAAACTGAGACTGGAAATTAAACTACTTGAGACTAAACAGTGCAAATATAATGTCTGAATAAGACGATATCTAACATTCTTTGGTTTAACCATAATGTCTTTTAGTGAATGTAAACAATAGATGTTTGGTATGTTTTCTCTTTCTAGGCAATAGCGAGATTCTTAAAATATGTTTATGTAGGTTACACATTAATGATATTTCACATTGTACTCCATTTATTCTTAATCCTTTGCATATTTGTGCACTCCTGCACATCCCTGTATGTGTAACAAGCAGAGTGTACACACATTGTCCACCTGCCATCGGCGATACTATATTTATAATGCGCCTCGCACTGCCTTAAGAGCAGGTTTTTGCTAGTGAATCTCACAATCATTTTCCGCTGCCTCAAGATAGCAATGCGCTAGACCACACCTCATGTTTGGACCAACACACCCACGGGTGCTCAAATAGGGTGCAAGCTCATTTGCTATTTAGAAAATGACATCTGCCTCCATCTGAAACTAGCAGACATTTGCGTTCCTGCTTTGCTGCGTAAGATAGGACCCCTTAACCATTAAGTCTTTAAGCTTTGACAGCTTTGACCTATCAACGCTGTTCAATATGGTAAAAATGTGTGACTTCTCCAAAAATATCAATAGTTTTCCTTTTATAAACAGACTTTTTGGGTGAAGGACTATTCCTGGTCAGTGTGATTTTAACATCCTGATCAGTTCTGCCGTAATTGCATTCATTAGCCTATTGATTGTATAGTTTATCATGGGCTAGACCCGGGCCATATTCTGTACATACACACACACACACTTTACTTTTATAAAAGTACACGTTATAATGGTAAGCTAATTTAAAAATGATGAAAGAATAAACCATTTGAAACAGTAATGAGCATTTATTAATTGTCAGCATTTTACTGACAGTGGTCAGTCGTTCTTTTACATGTGTTTATTTTATGGTTGTTGACAAATAGCCTCGCGAGACCATCCTGATCTCGCAAACTTCAGTTTGACTTCACCGCGAGAATCAGTCTGGGAAGCTTGGAAATCGAGTTGATTAAGGCCAGTAAACCTCGTGTGTTGCCAATCAGTGCCGTAGTTTAGCTACGGGCGTGATTTAAGTGTGACGTAGGCAACATCAAAACAACTCTTGTCGAAAATGCCTAGAGATGATATAGCATCAGTTTTATTAGAAAGCAAAGGCTTTTCTCAATGGAATATGTTTTCACTCTTCTCCCAACTTTTCTACTGCAAGAGTGGATAACAACTCGCTGGTTCACAGGTTCGTCCAATCACATGCAAAGTATTTTCTTGAAAGCTCCTGCCATTTTAAAACAGTTTCAATGGACGGCTCTCCAGATGGATATATCGTAAAAGCAGTGTTGGACAGTATCTAGTTATTATTAAATAGTTACTGTAATGTTATTACTGTTTTCAGTAACTAGTAGTGTAACTAATTACTTTTTCCAAAACAGTAATAATAATAATAATAATAATAATAATAATACAATTACTAATCCATGTAATGCGGCATCCTGCATTAGTCCTAGCTAATTTAGGGTAGGCTAATTGTACCAGCCTGTCCAATCATCTGGTTTGAGAGGCTGCAATGTTTTCACTTTGGCTGATTGTTGACTCCTAAGGTTCATTATTGTTCCAATAAAGAGGATTCAATTCTAAATTGAGCTGGCTACACAGGTTGTCATTTTTCGGAAGGGGCGAGGCAGGGTAGTGGTTGTGAAAGTAATACAGTAATGTAACTTATAACTAATTATTTTTAATACCAGGTAATCAGTAAAGTAATATTATTACTTTTTGAAGGAGTAATAAGTAAATAGTAACTTATTACAATTCCTGCATAACTTGCCCAACACTGCTTAAAAGACACAAGATATCTGGTGTGTCAGGTTAGGTGACAAGTGATCCACCGGCACCTTCAGGGATGCCAGGAGCCACATGTTCTTCTCCTTCTCCTTGCTTCTCCTGTTAACTGTTTTTAAGTGGTTGTGCAGTGACAACGATGACACAGACTCTCTCAGGATGCTTTCTCATGTCACTGTAGGGGCCGTCAAACGCTAAAAATGAACCTCTATACCGTTAGACGCTATAGGCTTCATTTAGGTAGTTATATTCTAGGTCAAGTTTATTTACATTTCCCTTGTATTACAGCATGTCTCAAAGGCCATTAAAGGCTATAGCCTATATCAGAGCAACATACAGTATAATAGCTTATAGCCTAGTACTGTAAAAGGGCTACACATGCATGCACCTTAGCCAATGACTGGCCTTTAAACAAGTGCGCTATTTTTGCCCATGAATCGAGTTAGTAACCTGCGTTTGCGTGCTGTGCTGATGTGGCGCACGTCTAGTTGAGACGGTTCTCCTCTGGTGGCGAGGGTCAAATGGGTAGAGAGAGAGTGAGCTGCTGTGGCGCACGACTAGTTGAGACCGTTCTCCTCTGGTGGCGAGGGTCAAATGGGTTGAGAGAGAGGGTGAGCTGCTCTGGTGTCATTGTAACAGGCGAGGTGTTTGTGTGCCCAGACGGGAACAGCCTGTTTGACTCCATGGCCAGCGGCATGAGGCTGATCGTCAGCTGCATATCCTCCTTCCTCATCCTCTCTCTGCTCCTCTTCATGGTGCACCGGCTACGCCAGCGGCGGCGCGAACGCATCGAGACGCTCATCGGAGGAAACCGTAAGCAGAAACGACTTTATTATTATTTATTGTTTTATCGTGGCGAGGGGCTTCTGTGATGGCTGTAGTTGATGGAATTGGTCTCATAAAGGGTGACATGCAGTAACCCCACCTCTGTGTTGTCACATGATAAATCAGATATCTTCTCTTCCCCGCCCATCCTCAGTTGGTGTCGAAACCTGCTTTGAACATTTCTGCAAAGCTGACTACAAACCTTCCCGTTATTTGGGAGTGTGCGTGCACTTCGTGTGCACGATCATAGTGTTGAATCTACAGTACAACTCCATGTTTACAATGTGTGTAAAGCTGCATTATTGTCTTAGTAGTGTTAGTGTCTCTATCGAATGAACACATGAGGCACTTCTCCCATCTGTCTCTCTCTCTCTCTCTCTCTCTCTCCCCCCCCCCCCCTCCCCTCTCTCTCCTCTCTTTCTCTCTCCCCCCAGTGCACCACTTTAACCTGGGCAGGCGCGTGCCGGGCTTCGACTACGGCCCCGACGCATTCGGCACGGGCCTGACACCGCTGCACCTGTCGGACGACGGGGAGGGCGGGGCCTTCCACTTCCAGGAGCCCCCTCCTCCCTACGTGGCCTACAAGTACCCAGACATCCACCACCACCACCCGGATGACCCACCCCCGCCCTACGAGGCCTCCATCGACCCCGACAGCCTCCTCTACGTGGACCTGGGTAAGACCTGCTTGGCATTTAAAGGTGTAGTCTGCGATTTGTAAGCTAATGCGCTTTTTGTCAAATTTAGCTAATGTAGCTGCCCGTTGTGTGTGCGTGGTGAAAATGTAGTCTGGTGTTTCTACACAGCCCTCTGGCTCTGTAAATGGGTAGGCAAACAAAGTGGTGCAGACCTCACCACACAACACTATCCAAGCCTTGGCAAAGCGTATCATTAATCAATTTGTAACCCCAACGGTGACTTTGTTTCTCCACCAAAACTTCTGTTCGACAAACCTGAAAATGGTAAACGTTAGAAAGCCAGTGATTCTTGCTAAGTCATTCTTGCTAACTTTGAGCTCATATCAAAACAGTATTGCTCCGCGGTGGCGTCTCACACGTCGAAATGTGAAGCAATGCGTAGCGCTACTGAGCCACTTTGTTTATGTTCCTATTTACGGAGCCGGGGCCGTGTACAAGTTATCAGATTCTTTTTTTCAACACGCGCAGACAACCGTAAGCTAGCGACATGCGAGGAGACATACAGTATGTTGAATTTGACAAAACGTATGTCATTTAGCTTGCGATAGCTGACGTTACCTGACCAGACGCGTTCCATTCTAGCATCCATTGACATGCATTACAATGCTCCATTTTGTCTTATTCCTGTTTCTCGGGCTTGCTCTTGCAGTGCGCAGCGGCGTTCCGCTGACGCATCGCCAGATGGCGGACGGCCTCCCGACAGATCTCCCAGCATCCTCGGCGGCGCTCGGCCCTGCGCCATCTGCCCAGGAGAGGGAGGACTCCGTTGACAGCAGCACCCTATTGGTGGGCCCCGACACGCCCACGGGAGGAGGCCTCGCCCCCGTCTCCGTGCCTGCGGGCCGCTGCCGAGGCTCCTCCCTCAGCACGGTAGTATAGGGCCATCTGATTGGCCAAGGCTCCCGTGAACGTCACACGGACAGCCGCTGGTTAAAGGTGCGTCAGATTCCGACGGCCTGGTCTGTTAGCCAGGCCGTCGGACCGCAGGGTGAGGGGGGCGTTGCAAGTTTGTACGGTCCAGATGAAACGTGGGTGGACCTTTTCTAGAAGGGTCCCCAGGAACGGACATTCTAATGTGGTTGAACCCCCGAAGACGAGCTTTCTCCAGTCGGCTTTGAACACTAAGCACAAACTTTTATTTTTACTTATTTTTGACACCTGGAAGAGACGGTTCTTCGAGTGAGTGGAATAGTCTGTACAGAGAATAATAACGTTACAAAATGTCTGACGACAAGGCTGCTGCGCTTTTGGCTTTTTTTAAGTATCCACTGGTCGAAGCTTTTTGAGATTCAGCGCTGTTGTAAATATCCCCCTCAGATGTGTGTGACTGTTCTGTGCCACGAGGTGAATGATGGAGGAGAACAGTCAGGCGAGCTTTTCTTTCTGTGTCCTTTCTCTTTGCCCTATATACCGTTGATAAAATGGACAGTTATTAAACGGTCAGTCTTCAGGCTGCACATCTGCCCTACTGTTCTTTGTCCCAAATCTCGATTTCTACAAAATAAAACGTACATTTGAAAGTGATCAGTCTGATACGTCAAGCTGTCATACATATTTCTAACACGCATTTGCAGTAACAAAGTTCACAAACATTGCAAACAGCGATTTGTTAAAAGGTATGGTTAACATTAGCTCCTGGCATATTTTGTATTGGGTAATGCTGTAGACTAGCATTGCGTATCAAACAAATATTGATACGGAGGAGGGAATAAATAATGTATATTTGTAGTTCTTCATATTTGAGTTGGGTATTGTGATCTTCTTAATATTTATAATGGCAAGGCCTGTAATTTTGATTGCTTGTTTATTGTGGAATAAGAACGTACAACACCATAATAAATGCAGTGTTTTTGTTTTTTAATGGGGAAGAAGGAAAATAAACTCATTCCCCCCCCCCGGGCATTAGATATGTCAGTTATACTGCTGTTATTCAGTCTGTGGCTTTGTTTCGCAGTTTTTCCTGGCAGCTATGTATTTTCTTAACAAACTATGTTTAATGAGTCAGAATCATTTACATTTTGCACTCACCCCTTGATTATCATGTATTGAGGATTGATCATTTATTAATTCCACAACTGAAACTGAGGAATATGAAAGTGTCTATTGTGATACGTTGTTTATTTGTATGATTCTTCTTAAGTCGGTACAGTTGTCTTATCTACCATGTCTAGATGATTAATTCAGCTGTGCATTTAGAGTTCATAACTTTCTCACTTCTTAAGACCATTAATACTGAAGGTAAGAAAAATGATCTCATTGGCGCTACTTAATAATGCAGCTTTTTTGCAATCTAATCATTTCCCAGATCTAATGGGAATTCTAACGCGTTATGCTTTGCTGCCACATTTCGGGTTTAATGGCCAAAGGACTTCAAAGGTTACATTGCGTTGGATAATGCATGATTTGGCTTGCAGAGTGTGAGCGCTCCTCCAGAGGCCTGGTTTTCTCAAACGATGCTTGGCGGGCAGTGTTTACGTGCGCGTATCGCGCAGGCATTCAAAAACTCTCAGCAACAACAGTAGTGGGATATTGGTGGCCCTGTTAATATGGTCAGTGAAGCCTGACAACCTAAAAAATAAAATAAAATCACCACCAGCGATGAAGTCTGCCTTCATGATGCATTCAGAAAAGCAGGTGTGTGTGTGTGTGTGTGTGTGTGTCTAGAGTCCATGCATGTCACTGTATTCTGAGTGTGAATGTATGTATGCATCATTATTTTATTTTGGACATCTGCGTTTGTCTTCATTTTTTGCATAGACAATCTACTGTGGATTATCAGATGAAAGAAAAGAAAACACGTTTTCATTAGAAAACATGAGAAAGTTGTTTGTGGGCAATGGAGTATTTCTTTCCCCCATCCCTCCTCCCAGAATTATTTCAGAGCTTTTATGGTGTATTACTTTTGGGCATATTGAGATTTATTTTCTGTAAAGGATGGGGGTATATTTTACTCTATTTTTTTTTTAAACTCCTTTCACACCATGAACTAAACATCCAGTTTGAAGATATTCATTTATATTTGGTTGACTGCCTCAAAATGTTTGCTACGTTTCAACCTAAACAACACCTTTTATGCTTAGAGACAGTCTCGCATAGGTGCACATTTAATGACATGACGGATACCAAATGATCCCTTAGTTTTTAATCAGTAAAACAGATTAAAATCTAAAACACTTCTACTGCCTGTAACTAATCTGTAGTTTCAGTTAACTGAACATATATTTAACCTAACTGTACTTAAGTTAAAGATGATTGGTGCCATGGTAGAAGAAAAAAAAAGGACTTGCTATTACTGCTGACATTGTTTCCCATATGCTACATTGAACAGTATGATTCAACAACATTCTACAGCATGATTGGTACTCAAATGCTGTATTAACATACAGCACGAGTTGTGTTTTTACATCACCTGAAATAAATCTTGAACAGCAAGGGTCTTGCCAGAACTATGTCAAGTGTGTTTTGTATAATACCCTTTTCTTTTTTAAATGTTTTTTTTTATGTTAGTTTTCAATTTGTACCACATTTTCTTTTATTCCCTATGTTCTCAGGCATTGCTCTCTAGTCCTAGACCTAGTGTAATATCTCTTTGCATTGAAACCTGCCCTTGACTCCCAACAGCTGCATTCACAGTAGTTGTGTTTCTAGACTATGGTTGTGTAAGAACCTCTTTACTGGATGTGAAATGTCTGCTGTACAATACAAGAAGTGATACATGTATTTCGTTTCATAGCTTTTAAATGGTAAAATGCTTAATTTACAAGGGGCTTGTATTTTTTCCTGAGGTAGTTGTCCATCTAATCAAAATGCCAAATAAATTGCACCATGAAGGAAAAACTACTCTCTGGAAATGCAGTTAACTTGTTTGAATACCTTTTGTCTTGAACATGAAGATTATTTCTTTATACATTTGAATGCTAATTTATTTTATTGCATGTTTATCTTAATACTATACTTGAATTGGTATACAGTAGGAAGGGTTTGTGAGCTAGCAATATTGGAATCAAATATCTTACAGAATTTACCTAATTCTATAGTTTCCATTTGTAATTAACCACAAAATCAAACATTTCAGAAACTATTTTTGGTTTAGTTATGTGGATGCGGTCAAATTCAGATACCTTCTTTTGTTTCAATCAGCTATAGACAAATATTACAGAAAAACATATTACAGAAATGTTTCTTTTCTATAATACTGTGTACACTGTAACCTTTTAACTTTCCGGGGTCGGAGACAAAGACTTTGAGAGCCACTGATCGAATGGTCCTGCGAGCTTCTTAATTTTTGCAGGAAATCCCTCGATCTATGTAAAATGTCAAGAGGATTAGGAGAATTAAGGTGGGAATTCCCAGGCCCTTCAAAGTTGTCCGCCTAATCCCAGCCGTGGCTATAAAACGATAGGGGTTATTTATAGCGAGTGGATATACCTCGCAGTGACTCAAAAGCCAGTGACTCCAATGCAGACGGCGATGGCCTTTAGAAAAGCATTGTCCCTGAACAAAGGCATGTCTGTCCACTGGGCAAAGTCGTGACACAATCGCATCACTGCCTGCTGGCCTCTGGCCAGCCGATGCTAACGTTACATAGGTTTCAAAGAGCGACTACATGGCAGTGTGGAGTGAAAGGTCATTAGAGAGTTTCTCGTTTAATGGGTCGTTATTGAGGAGATCCAGCAAAACACATGTAATCTATGCACAGTCTAATACGTACCGCACGTTTGGGAAGTGACGATAATGCTAATATTATAATACACTCTGATCCAAATGCTATTTCAGCATCACACATGCCAAAATGATGACAGATGCATACATAATGCAGATTAAGAACGCTTTCAATGTGTAGCTACAGAGTAGTGATTTGTATGCCTATGATAGATGTCACACACACACTAGATGGAGTAGCACTAGTCAGTGGACATCTGTGCTGGCTGGGGATGGGGTGTGTGTGTGGGGGGGGGGGTTGTGGGGGTTGGACAGAGATCTTCCTCCCGCATCAATGAGGCTGTTGAGCAGGGAAATGTCCATTAGACTAGCAATAACCACACTTGACTGATCAGCGCAGGGCACCCCCCTTCTCTCTCAGCAGTCACCTCCATCTATATTTAAGCCCCCCGGTGTTCCGCACCAGAGTCCAGTCTACCTCAGCCGGTCTGCCAGACGCTCATCCACCTGAGGCAACGGGATGCCGTCCGTGATGATTTGGACTGCGGCTCTCCTGATGGCCACCATTGGCTGCTCTCACTCGGGTGAGGAGCTGGAGAGATGAACCAAGTTGACGAATTGCCGTATAGTGGCTCTCAAATCTGCCTTGTATTTACTAATGGCTTCTGTTGTTTCAGGTGATTTCTGTTATGATGAGGAACACTGCGGTGAGTCCATATACGTCTCATTTCCCAAATGTTCTTTATTCTCTCTGACCAACATTGGCCTTCACATCAAGACAATAGGGCTCCAGACCTATTATTACAGAAGACTGACATATTACGACGGTGGGTTTCAAAGTGGGGAGCTTGGAACCACTAAAGCCTTAAAAGCCATTTCTACACATGTATGTAATTTAGCCTTGTATCACAAACCGCAGGTTAGAGGTCAGGCTTCATGTTCATGAATGCTTCCAGACCAACTCTGGTGCTCGAACCCGTGTCCTTCTGGGCGGGCGTCGCCTGCATGTCATAATGGCGATGCAAATACACTTCCATCAAACGCTTTTGAATTGAGGTCTTACAATCCAGATTCAAAGTCTCTCAAAGTCAAACTAGCTGGTGAGACCAGGATTTTATCTGGAGACTGATGACCATAGGGATGTTGCCACCCGCTGCTCCCTGGAGGGTCAGACTGGTACTACGGAGGTCAGGATGGCATCACGAGGCTATAGTTACCTACCCTGTTAATTCATACAATGTGTTAGTTCCTATTTAATATACAATGCAATGCTTTTAATTGAATGTCATTTCAAACTCTTCTTTGACACTGATTGCATCTCAACTGTCCTGGAACTGTATATTCTTCACTCTGTGGTCCCTTCCCAAGATCCTAAGCCCGATCCTAAGCCCTTTGTCCTCCAATAACAGTTAATAAAGTAGTTTGCATTTGTTAACTGTCCAACCGTGGGACAGAATAAACCTGAGCTAATCGTTTCTCTCTGAGCATCGAGCGGAAGTGAAAAACAGTAAGGTTACCATGGCTGCGGGCATACTGTAGGTCGCTCAGGAATGAGGTGAATAGCCTACTATGCTCTTTTTGTCCAGCCTAGTTACAGAAATAGGTTGGACAAGTGAAAGGGTCGGGGCTTAAGATCGGTCAGTTGACTCCACTGGACCACTACGTTAACATTAAAACGACTCCTACACTAACGGCTGCTTCACGCTGCTCCACCAGATCCGTACGTTTGGGGAGACACGTTCCCCTCCTGCTACCCCTTGCTGGACCATAATCACTCGCCCATCAACCTGGATGCTCGTCACATGACCAGGAGCGACTCGCTGGGGACCCTGCGCCTGGAAGGCTTCGACACCCCACAGCCCGGTCCCTGGACGCTGAGGAACGATGGCCATTCCGGTAGAGTAGACCGCTGCTCCCTGCGCTGTTGGTTTGTGTCTAGTCTTGATTACACAGGTGATTAAAGGCAGGGTATAGTGTTGTGTGCTGCGGTCTGCACCACACAAGCCAGGGCGGTGTAAAGCTCCTGGGTTATTTTAATAGTTAACTTTTCATTTACTTCAGGGAGTATTGGTGGCCTTTTGTTAAATCCCCACACAATGCATTTGTGGTTGTGTTTAATTTATAAAGTGGTGCATGTGTGTGTGCGTGTGTGTGCGTGTGCGTGTGCGTGCGTGTGCGTGCGTGCGCTGGTGTGTGCGTGCGTGCATAGTTGTGTTGGAGGTGGGCAGTGGGATGTCTGTGAGCGGTGGGGGTCTGCCGGGGCTTTACCACACCATCCAGCTCCATTTCCACTGGGGAAGCCCCTCCAGCAACGGCTCAGAACACACGGTGGACAGACACAGGTACCCCATGGAGGTACAGTACAGCCAGCTCTCCGTTAAAGATACAATCTCAAACATTTTAATTAATGTAACCTGACTGTTTATTAAATGCATTTTAAAAAACTGTTTGGTTGTTATTTATGCCATGTATTCGGATAACCATTCAGCCTATGGCCTTTTTACATTTGTACTTAATGTTTTTTATAGGTGCAACATTGTGGGTCACATTTATTGAATCGGTTAGCAGTATTTGCTCCATCGGAGAGGATTAGCACCCCCTATTGACGCTTCCATATACATTTCCACTTTTAATTCGCCACTTTATCACCATGTGTCACCAAAATCTTTCAAATTGAAAAGTGAAAGTGTAGCATGGAGTCTGAGACACGGACATAAGGATGTGGTTGCATTTTTTGTACGGCTTTGTTTGTATGCATTATCAGACCACTTCTCCGCTGTGCTACTCTGTCAGATGCACATAGTTAACATGAAGTCTATCCACCCAAATGTGTCAGTTGCTTTGGGCGACGCGACCGGCCTGGCAGTTCTTGGATTCTTCATTGATGTAAGTTTTACTTTCAAACAGTTTCTGCCTAAAAACAGCCGTTATTGGACCGTGTACTGACCCCTGCTGGTGTAGCGGTGTAGATGCAGCTAAGCCCATGCCAATATTAATTCTATCTAAAGCTATTGCAAGAATAGCAAGAGCTATCTATCTATCTATCTATAGATAGATAGATCTTTTTTTTTTTTTTTTTTTAAAGGCTTTTGTTTTAACCAATGCTAAGCACTCCTTTAAGTTCAAATGTTGAAATAATGTATTGTATGTAAAAAAAAAATCCTGGTTTTGTGGTCGTTTTTCTTGCAGGTTGCTTATGCAGACGATGTGCACTTTGGACACATAGCCCGAAAACTTCCCTCTGTTGCCTACAAAGGTTGGGGGAGGGTTTGGGGGTGGGGGGGGAAACGAACAAACAAACAAATCCTCTCTCCTGTGTTGTTTGACTTTGCGTTCTTCTTCATTCAAGGTCAGACAACGTTAGTCAAACCATTTCCACTGATGCATTTACTGCCACAACACAATATGAGTCAGTACTACCGTTACCATGGCAGCTTGACCACCCCGCCTTGCTCACAGGCGGTGGTGTGGACCCTGTATGAAGTGCCCATATACATCTCCTGGTCACAGGTAAGGGTGGTAATAATAATACATCTCCTGGTCACAGGTAAGGGTGGTAATAATACATCTCCTGGTCATGGGTAAGGGTGGTAGTAATAATACATATCCTGGTCACGGGTAAGGGTGGTAATAATAATACATCTCCTGGTCACAGGTAAGGGTGGTAGTAGTAATAATACATATCCTGGTCACAGGTAAGGGTAGAAATATTAATACATCTCCTGGTCACAGGTTATAATACTAATATACCTCTCCTGGTCACTGATTATGATAAAACTAATGTAGCTACAGAAGAGGATTAGGGCAATTTGTGGAACAATGTTTTAGAGTTATGACTAATCTCACAATTCTGATTTTAATCTCAGAATTCAGAATACATTTGTCACGTGGTCCTAATCTTCTTCCATATGTAGCCTATGTGGATGATAATATCAATTACAAGTTTTGTTAAACCCTCAAATGTGTAGCTATCAGCTAAATAACATTTATAATGCAACACAAAATACATTTTACATTCCAGTGTTCCACTTGGTAACAAGTACTGTATGTATTGGTAAAAGAAAACAAACTGTTAATTTGTGTTATTTTTTTTTCCCCCATCTCAGTTGGAGCAGTTTGCCTCTGGAATATTTTCATCAGAGGAGGATTCAGATAACGCGTTTCCACTCCAGAATAACTTCCGTCACATCCACCCCTCCTATAGTCGTACCGTCTACGCATCTAGAGATGCCAGATTAATCATAGGGGCAGCAGTTGAATGCTATCACTCAGTTTTTTTAATACTGCTGCTTCAAATGACTTTACTACTTAGTTAGCACTAAGGAAACACTTTAGTTCTCAGCTACTAAAATTTTGTAGTGTAGTGTCCACTAAATGCATGCCTGCCAAACGTCTTTGGTCTCTGAACAAAAAATTTACATTATCTATAGTTTTTCCACATATGGATTATCTATAATTGTTCCACATGAAAGTGACTGGCTATATGCTAGTGATATGCTATTGTTTTAAATATTTTGAGGTCATCCTTGCATATTTGGTTTACTTTAGCCCAGAAGAGTTTAATTTTTTTTTAAATTTAAGATTAAGGGTCAAAACTTAGTTTTCAAGGCCATAGAACTGTTTAAGGATGATTGTTTAAATGCTGGGAAGAAATGTACTGTAATCTGTTTAGTTACACTGATAACCTGAAGACTGTTTATCTGAGTGAATGTTGTCTTTAAAAAGTGATGTACATAAATTATATCAATTCTGATTACATTGTGTAAAATTAGACCATATAAATATTATTAAAGTAATATTAAAGGTAGTCATTCCTGTACGCATAATAGCGATTTAAGTGGGAGTAGGGAGGCTATATTGGCAGATCAGCTCATCTATCTTTGTAGAAAGAAAAGTTAGAAATCAAAACTGATCACATAACCCTGACCCTTCAGGATGAAGGTGCATAATCACAAAGTATGAGGAAGAAGCCAAGTTAAAAAGGATTCAGAAGTTTAAGTGAACATTTAACTTCTGATGTTGTAAGCAATAAAAATTGGTTTATGGAAGTGATTCCATAAACCATATTTTTGTTACTGGGTTACTCACTAAAATAACATTATTGGTGAATGGTCATGTTTGTTTTCATCAATCACTGAAAAGCTTTCATGAATGTTCAGCAATATGTCCTCATGTATTACAGCATAGATGAAAACAGCATGCCATTCTCCTCCTGGTACAGCACGGGCTGGCATCATGGTTGGGAGCGTGGTACACACAGCTCATTGTGTGGCCGTGTCATGTGACTAAATGTGACCCGTCAGTAAAAGGAGGAGGGGTTTAAAATATTCATCTAGAGCAGGGGTAGGCAACCCTGGTCCTAGAGAGCCGCAGCCCTGTATGTTTTAGATGTCTCCCTGCTCCAACACACCTGATTCTAATGAACATAGTTAGAAGTGTGTGTGTTAGAAGCCTGA
>JAODUH010036142.1:9737-21521 GCA_027564835.1 Typhlichthys subterraneus
TTGTTCCATAGACCCCCCCCCCCCCCCCAACCTTCTCACAGGGGGCATGCAGGCCACAGGATCGGAGTAGATGGAACAGAGGCTGGATTGATGGCGGCTGGGTTCTTATCAGTGCCCTGGTGCTGTGAATAAAGCTCTTCACTGGCTCTCCTCACCCACTGACACCCGATACGCCTCCAAAGCTCTGTCCCTACAGAACACACACACACACACACACACACACATATATATATATATATGCTTGAACGGTGAGGAGACACACACGCACCTACAGTGCACACACACACACACACACAGACACTGTATGAATCTATCTGACTGGAATTCCCTCACTCCAGGCAATTTCCCCTCCAGCTTCCATGTCACTTTCCAGCTACTTCAAGGCCTTGTTAGAATGAAAGCCCCTTATCTCTCTCTCTCTCTCTCTCTCTCTCTCTCTCTCTATCTCTCTCTCTCTCTATCTCTCCTTAGTCTTTATACTGTTTATACTGTTTATACTAAGATAAACAGTATAAACAAATCTCCATAACATATAGTCTGTGTTGTTGCTGGTTGCTTAATGATAAATGGATAGAAGAAGAATGAATAGAGATTTGTAAATTGAATGTAGATTATGTGAATAAAAGACTGTGTGCATGGCGTGAATTATATCTATCTCCAGGATACACATCTCACATATGTGTCTATCCTAGAGCTGTGGAACACTATCATAGCCTGAGATGACTACCACTAACCAGCCTGTCATAATATTGATCTGCTTTATCAAGTAAAACAATGGCAGAACCAACTTAGTGGCCAGATAGCGCATGAAACCATGCATGCACCCTAATTTCCCCCGTGCTCAACAACGTCCTTTATCTGCCACTTATTTACACAGATCACGGTAGCCCATACTTAGTGGCCTGTGTGTAATGACAAGGAGCAGTTGTGCAGCTATGCGTCCGTTTACTCCAAATAAAAGAGTGGATATTGGGTATCCTGGCTCGTCTGTGGTCCGTACAGAACCCCCCCACTGGTAGAGTCTGTTGTGGAAAAGGATGGGGTTATATTATAGGATATTAAATGGTAATGATGGCCCTGCGAGCGCCGGGACCCTGGGAAAGTGGTCTGCGTCTCGCTGCGGCCCGGTCGCTACCGAGACTCTGGGAGCCAGAACCCGGCCCCCTACCCTCGGGGAGGAGGGGGGTGGATGAGAGCCAAACCCCTGCAGTCACTCTGCCCAGACCCCCAGACCCCCACCCCCACCCCTGAGACACTGACCGCCACCCTACGGCCTCTGGAAAGACCCCAGGAGCCCCGCCCACAGCCCACTGAGGGCCAGACAACATTGAGCAACCATGAGGCGTCAACAGACCCCACTAACGCCAGGAGTGTGTGTGTGCGTGTGTGTGTGTGTGTGTGAGTGTGTGTGAGGGGTAGGGGCTGCAGAGACATCAGTCTGCACACAGCCACAAGAAGTAGAGGCAGGGGATGGTGGATGAGAGAGGGAGAGGAAGACAGGCAGGCAGATAGACAGAGATTGGGCAGCTCTTATTTCACTGCATTCCTATGAGTCAGCCAAGCAGTCCACATATTACTGACAGAGCCCATAATGACAGCCTCCCCCTAATGACTGTGTGCGTGCATGTGTGTGTGTGTGTGTGTGTGTGCGTGCGTGTGTGTGTGTCAACAAGTGTCACACAACTGGACCGCATTACGTTGCATGAGACAGGATAGCGCAAAAACAAATCGGGGTTAGTCTTCCATCTGCACCCTCATATGGGTTATACTTAGTGTGCTGCACTCCTGTGTGACATAACGCAGACAGGTACCTAATGAGAAGGCTTTGCATCTCTGTCCTCGCACCGTGTGAACGATGGCACTACACTACAGCATCATTTGAAACCAACTTCATGTGAGGGTAAATGTTTTAACACTTGATGTTGTCGATGCTTGTTACAGTACTGTAGCTCACGTTCTGCGCTGTAAAAAGTCAGTCGTTTGGTTGCCGGGAGACGTTTCTGTTTAGACAGGGCCTCTCCATCTGCATATCAGATAAATGCATTTTGTTTTGATTTAAACTGTTGCATGTTCAATTTTGGTCACTTTGACAGCTCGTGGTTGGAGTAAATAACAGAGGCTTCAGTGTTTTGCTAGAGACCAACCAAATACCCTCTGCTATTTGTAATGGATCAGTTTCCCTGTTAGTTTAGGATTATTTATTGATTATGTCAATGAAAATATGCAGGGCCTGCATATTTGAAGTCTTCTCCTTCTGTGCCTGCCCTTCTCTCATCACTTGACTCACAGAGACGCTAACATGACAAGCCCTATTTTACACTTAGGCTCATACAACCTGACCCCATACAATTAGGCAGGTTAGGGGCCAACTGATCCTTCATGCAGGGCCGTGTCTTCCATATATTGCAATTAAGAGAGATTACACACAGTGGTCTCTATCATCTCCTCATCAAAAACCCCTTTTCCCAGAGATTCAACTGTCTCTCGTCGCCTAAGCACATTTAATCTCCATAAACCTCTTTCTGTGACGTTGTTTGTGTGCTGAGCGTTGAGAAAAACAAATCCCAGTGTATTTTCAGTCTCACTCTCTGACTTTGTTCTATGGCAAAACCTGATTTGCTTTCTCGTGCCATTGCAAATTCACGCGCATAAGAGATGTATAATCATGTATATTCACAGTTAAATGTGGGCCGAGACAATAGCCTGAGCTGGCTAATCCTTAAATCTTGTCAACTTTCGCTGAAGGCACCCCTCTCCCACATTCCTTCTGGAAGGCTGCAGGGTTTTGAATAGAAGCCCCATTAACACATGAAATGACTGGCCAGCAGCACTCTTCTCTTCTGTGGTGAGTTTACTTTCTTTCTGCCTGTGAGAAAGCTGTACTGGCCTGGCCTGATGAATATTAATGCGGGAGAGTTCCCTGTCAATCAATCATTCGAAGTAGAGGGTAACTCCATCTTCTACCTCCAGAATCATTCAATCAATCAATCAATCAATCAATCATCTATCTATTAGTGATGCGCGCAAACCGCAAACTTGAGCCTGTATAGAAATGACGATACCGATTTCTAATTGAATGCACGTTTCAAAGGGACATAATAGTAATAGCAGAGCCACCAATGTCTTATATGCCTAGTGTCTATGGAGCCACAGCAGACTACAGCAAAGTGAGTGAGCAGTAGCATTGCTAAACTAGGCTAATTTAATTGTTTCGTTTATCTGTTAGCAACATGCTACGCGAGCATTATACATGATTGCATAGCATAACTAAATTAAACAACGTTTACGCAGGCCTAACCAACTTTATTGTTCGGTATGGCTAATGCAGATTAGTCTATTGACAGCCAGGGCATGAGAGGATCTGCACCGCTGCTTCAGTGCATTGTCTGTGCCATAGTGTGTGTGTGTGTGTGTGTGTGTGCGTGTGTGTGTGTGTGTGCTTGAGAGAGCGAGGATCAGAGAATCCCTGCTAACAGGCAATGATTCAGTAGATATTTATTACTTGGTCGTAATGCTACTTTGACTCGTTTTAACCCCGACTGACCCACACCCGCAACATTTTCTGATAAGCTTATCCGAACCCGCTCAACCCGCGGGTTTCTGGTCGGCCCTTACTTACTTACTTACTTACCCACTCACTTAGTCACTCACTTACTATCTATCTATATACAGTACAGTATCTATTTATCTAACTCCTGTCCGTCCTCGTGTTCTGTAGAGTTCCAATCGTTACAGCGGGTCTGTGCTGGGATGCCACAGGGTTTTGTGGGAAGGCGATGTGGATGGTGGGACAAGTGAGGAATATTGTGAGGCATAGTTAGGGAAGGGCGGGTGGATGGGAGAGAGAAAGTCAGAGAAAAGCTCTGCTGGGCACCACTCACACAGGCATAAATCTCAGCACTCACAATAGGATTCAAATGCAAATCTGCCACCAAGCACCCGCTGGAAAGGCCAACCTTAATTTAGCCCAAACCTGAATCTGTGTACACAACCCCCACCCGCCAGGAACACCTCATTCTCCACGCATGGAATGAGTGTGTGTGTGTGTGTACACGTGTGCGTGTGTGCCACATAAAGTATATCCCTCTCAGTTTTATTGGGCCTATACTATGAGTTCATCTATTCAAACACAACTGATGGAAAAAGCGTATAAGCACCTACAGTAGAACTCAAATTGTAACCCAAGGGTTGTGCACGTGTGTTCTCAAGCTGTGCGTTCACATGCACGTCCCTGACACCCCTATTCTCTTCTTCTCTGTACCACCACCACCCTGCCCCCCTCCACCCAGGGAACCAGAATTGAACCTGAACTGATTGAAAGGCAAAAGCAGTTGCTAGGGCAGGTTCACTGGGGCAGAATTGGTTGCCGTGGCAGCAGTGGAGGTCGGGTGGTTGCTGAGGGGATGGCGAGGGTGAATGGGTGAGGGGCAGGCAGGCAGTGGTTGGTTGCTGTATTGAGTGTTAAAGCCATTAGGAGGCCTTACCATATGAAAGGCTATGGTGGGTGTGTTCAGGCTGGGGATGAGCCCCCGGAGGATAACCCTACTGTCAAACAGCAGGGGGCTTACAAAAGGGCCTTTCACTGGGCCATTACTGACCTCCAAGCCCTGCCCCCATCCACTCCCACAGGACCCGGGCCCATTCAGAGGCCGGCAAAATAGGGGAATTCCTCGCTCCTGCATCGGAATGACATGGGGAGGAAGAGCTGGGGAATGAAAGGAAACGCGTAAAGAAAAGAACGGCGTAGCATAAAGATGGAGCCCCTCCTGCCCTTCCATCCCTACAGCCTCAAGCAGCAGTATATTGGCATTCAGGCTCCAGAGAGGCCTCCAGGGAGCTGGAGCAGTGCCCCCAGGGAGAGGCTCATTACGGCGGGCAGCAGTCCCACGTCGGCGCCCCGCACTGTCTGAGAGTGGAGCGTTTTATTTCCTCCCGCCTGCGCCCTCAAGGTATACTGTTACGAGGTGTCGTTTACTACGTGCAAATGAAAAGGCACAGACACTTCTAAAAATAGGCCCAGTTAATCCAGTCCAAACAGCTAGGAAAGGAGTGTGTGATTGCGAGGCCCAGCTGAAGAGAGCTAGCCTCTGTTTCCTGTCCTTAACCAGATAATGACGGAGATTTAGTGACCTATTATTATGATTGCTCCAATTAGATATAAAGCAGAGCAGGGCCAGATATCTGCCTGTCTGTCTGTCTGTCTGTTACCCCCATTGTCTATATACTGTTAAAGAGTGTTTCACAATAACATTTGCCGTGTTATATGACATTAACAGCGTACTACCATAGTGTATAGTGTGCATGCATATAATCACCATTGTTTTGCTATACTGACTTTGCCTATATGGCAGCAATTGGTCATTCTCACTTAATTATAGTAATTATAATAATCTTAGAGCAAATTGAAATTTGTGAATTTCAGAGATTTCTGAAATCCTCTTGACCTATTATCAGTGGTCCTGTCCCATCTGGCTACTAGACAAGTCTACAGACTATTTCCTGTCTATGGGTCAGCCAGACAGACTATCTGACTATCTATCATCTTTGCTCTCAACTGAGCTTCTGTGCCAAACTACTCTTGCCATAGCTGGGGTATGCAGGACCAGTTACACTCACCACATTTTTTTAGTGCGGGGAAAAAACCCACGAGACAAAACAAATAAGAATGTGTATATATGCCAGCAAATGGCAATTTAAAAAAGCAATATTATCGTCTGAAATTCATTCTGATTTTGTGTTTTATCAACATTTGAATGGGTTATTTTACGGCGAGCCAAATAAAATGAAATTGAATGAAAAAAACAAGTGAAAGAGAAACTAACTTTTAGACGAGTACATTTCAAAATATCAGAATTTGGAGAACTGTAACAGCCGCAAGATTTGCATTTGATCTGTGATTTGTCATGGAAATGAGTCGTGGGGAAGATGGGAGTGATCTGTGTGGGTAGTTGTATGACTAAGGGGTTACAGTATGTGCGTGGGAGTAGTCCCATGGGATGGGCCGTAACCAAAAGAGTTAGACTTGGTATTGCTTGACATCCCTAAGAATCATAACCATATGCAACGCATACCATTGTCCTTGGGACATATTCTATTATTTAGTAGCATATAACAAATGTATGTGACACAATGTTGACGTTATATCTTCTTTTCTATCAAAACACAAGGCAAAAACATTGCATTACATCCTGAAAAAATGTGTCATCATCTATACTGTAAGTCAGAGAGAATTCTAAAGTGTCTCATATACTCTGTTTACCATCTTGTGTATTCCACAAATATGGCCATAGAGGTTATATCATCAAATTCATTCTGGGTAAAAAACAAGAAGGAATTAAGCAATGTGGTGCTAGCATGGAATAGTATAGCAGGTTATGCACGTTTATCTGTGCACTCCACCACAAGCTAGTGGTCTGGTGGAGTCTGATTTCTTGGACACATGCATGTACATACACACGCACACACGCACACACATGCACATACTCACACAAACACACACGCACACACACACACACACACACACACATGCACATACTCACACAAACACACGCGCAAACACACACACACACACATACAATCTGGAATCCTTGAAACATTGTCAAGCCAAGGGCTAGTTTGAATGTACAGCCAATGCACACATAACTACCCCCCCCCCACCACCACCACCACCACCACACACACACACACACACACAAACACACACACGCAGACACACACACAGAGCAGCCAGACTATTAGTCATGGGGACTCATTCCCTCCCTGTTTTTATCAATTAACAGTGAGAACGTGGGAAAGAGAGGCAGAAAAAATCCAGGGGATTGAACAACTGATTGACAGCAACACATGTTCCACCAGTCCTTCCGTTCTGCCTCTTTTGTCTGCCTTTCTCTCTTTTAACCCTTCCCACTCTCCATCCATCCATCCATCCATCCATGCACCCATCCATCCATGCACCCACCCACACACCCAGCCATCCATCTATGCATCCACCCATCCATCAATCCAGCCATCCATGCATCCATTCACCCACCCACCCATCAATCCATCCATCCATCCACACATCCATCCATGCATCCACCCACCCATCCATCCATCCATGCATCCACCCACCTATCCACCCATCCATCCATGCACCCATTCATCCACCCACCCATCCATGCATCTATCTATCCATCCATGCATCCACCCATCCATTCATCCATCATCCATCCATCCATGCATCCATCCATCTATCCATCCATGCATCCATCCATCATCCATCCATCCATGCATCTATCTATCCATCCATGCATCCTTCCACCCACCCATCCATCCATCCATGCATCCATCCATCCATCCACCTATCCATCCACCCATCCATCTGTCCATCTAGTAACTTCCTTAATTAATTCCCTTAATTAAGGGTTTACAAATCCCTTAATTCCTGTCTAGATCAGACATGGGTGTCACGTGATAGTTTGTGTTGGCCTTCACAGATACTGGACAGTATGAATTACTGTAAAGAGGAGGTTTACACAATAGGATCCTGTAACACTGTGTCATAGTCTGTGGATTGACAACTTGAGCCAGATAATTCATTGAGACAACGCATGTGCTATGCAGAGTAATGACTATGTCAATATTTTACTGTGAAAAAGTATCCTTTATTACCTTATAGTACATTCCTTATTTAGTAATTTTAAAAGAAATATTAGCAATGATTTTGTACTGTATATTTGCTTTGGCCTTGGCTCAATATATCCATCATCAATATACCCAAAAAACCCACACCTACCCCCCCATTATGAGAACCAGTTGTCCCATTCAACAGAATAACATCTCATTGTTTACATTTCAAATAACCCACCCTGGTCTGAAGTTATAGTGTAAGTCTGTGGGAGTGGAATGTGGCTTTGTTACAGGGCCCCTAGTGGTTACCGGTCAGCCATTTGGATCTGTCAGGCCCCACACGGAGCCAGGTGTGGCCTCAAGTTCAGCTAAGCTGGTGGTATTGGAGCTGACTGGACCTGTCGTGGGCTGAGGAGGACTATAGGCAGGCCAGGCTCAGGTCACTGGAGTGAGAGAATTAAAACTAACATATATCTCTTTTCCCCTCATCCCTACTGTCTACTGCTCTCCTCTGCTCAGGGTAGCGGTGGTCAGGAGGCCTGCATGTTGTCCTGGTTGCTAGTGTCTTGGAGCTGTGGGGGTCATGCATACTGATGCTGTTTGAACTGCTGCTGAAGTCATTATTTATGCACAGCCAGGCTCACTTAGCCCAGCCAGGATTAGCTTCATAAAGATGCAAGAGGCCACACATACACACACACACACACGCGCGCACGCGCACACACACACACACACACGCACACGCACGCACGCGCACGCACGCACACACACAGACACACACACACGCAGACACACAGACACGCATGCACACGCATGCACACACACGCACACACACACAGACACGCACACACACACACGCACCCACACACACGCAGACACGTGCGCACACGCACATGCACACACACAGACACAGTTGTTTTCATGGCTGCAAGCCCAGCTTCTCTCTATTTTCCAGCTTCAGTGATCAAGGCCACAGAGACCCCAACTGAGACATCTCCATGGCGATACTGAAGAAGATTAGCACACTGTTTTTGCATGTGTATGTGAGCATCTGAAATGACAATATTGGAGATTCTGCCCATATAGTTTAAGAAACTTGCTATTAGTTTTTACTTCAATCACAATTGTAATAAAAGCTGTATTCAGTTCCATCCATCCATTCATCCATCTATTTAATGTACTAAAGCTTTAACATTCAGATTAGTGCTAAATCTGTTTCTGTTGAGGTAAAGTGAATGAATTGCTGCTTAGATTAATGTGTCCTTCACTGTCCATTCATCTATCTAACCAATGTGAAATGTTTTACCACCTTTAGACACATACAGTTTAACAGCAGAACATAAGTGCAACAATACACAACAATACTAAATCGCACTAAAAGGTTTTCCACTTCAGGGGATGTTTTCGATGTCTCCCTGCTCCAACACATTCACATGAATGCTGATAACGAGCCATTCATTTGAGCCAGGTGCGTTGGAGAGGGATGCCACAGACACCCCTGATACATGACCCATAGGCAGGCTGCAGCAGGGCGCTGATCTGGCTGTGACTAGCAGAGAGCCAGACATGGAGGTCTGCCTTAAAGCAGCCCAACCCCGGTACCTCATGTGTCCTTAGCAAACATCCTCTAGCAGCCTAGTGGTATCTCTACCTCACCCACTCCGCCCCTCATCTCCAGAGGGTGTAAGAGCAACAACTTCATTCTCTTTGAAGTACTGGAGTGTGTTTTGCTATCATGAGATAGCGCTGGGGTCAGCACTGTGCACTGTGCACTGTGCACACGCATGACTCTACACACGCGCACTCATTCTGTGGAGGCATGCGCACACACACGGGGTCTGTACGGGGCAATACAGGCAGCAGAAAGAAGACTCCAGAGAGGAGAGGCGCTATTATGGTAACCCCGGGAGTCCTTCCTTCCCTCCTGCACACACACGCACACACACACACACACACACACACACACACACACACACACACACCCCTGGGTGCTTTGAAATGAGAGAGGGAGGAGACAGTAGATAAACAAGACATGAAGAGAAAGAGCTCAGGTGATGGCGGACGCTCCTCTCGGGCGCCTCCGTCCCGCTCTCCCCACGTCCTATCAAAACACAGTGAGCGGAGGAGGCATAGACTGGAGGGCGGGCTGGGTTTGGGGGATGTGTGTGTGTGTGGGGGGGGGGGCACACTTCCTGTCAGCAGATAAAGGTGGACAGGAAGGAAGGGAGACGGTAACACTTTGTGAGCTGCTTCTATTAGTGTGTTATTGTTCCCTGTAAGCGTGTCCTTCTCACTATCTGCCCCTATTGTCTCCCGATCTGGTGGTGATGAGCCTAGCCGTGTGAGGGCACACACACACACACACTACACGGATTTACACACAAACACACACGGCACTAAACACAAAGGGGTTGTCATACAATAATGTGTGTGTGCATTGTTTCTTTCTATGCTTTGTGTATACCCACAAGTACAGTGGCCCGCATGTGTGTGTGTGTGTGTGTGTGTACCTGCGCTCTATAGGTGGAAGATGGCTGCTCTCCCCTGTAAAGAGGTGCTCCTGTTTCCTTGACTTTCTCTTTGCTTGTTGTCTTCAGCCTCTCAACAGTTCCTGTGTTCCCCCTGTGCTTCTTCAAGGCTCTCACGGTACAGATACTCAATACAATGTAAGGAAGTTCACAAGAAGAGGAGGGGAGAAGATGGATGGAAGTTCACAAGAAACAATAGCAGCAGAGAAGGTCAGATAACATGTATGTGTATAATCT
This sequence comes from Typhlichthys subterraneus, assembly GCA_027564835.1. Classification (NCBI taxonomy): domain Eukaryota; kingdom Metazoa; phylum Chordata; class Actinopteri; order Percopsiformes; family Amblyopsidae; genus Typhlichthys; species Typhlichthys subterraneus. Next base: position 20,111 of record JAODUH010036142.1, read on the forward strand.
ATCTGTGTCTATATGTGTCTGTTGACACATATAGAGTGTTAGTAAACACTCCTGAATGAGTGGGAATTGAACTGTATGGAAATTCAACGTAGCGTGCTTTAATTTGTTTGATGTGAAGGGAAGTGTATATAAATATAGTGTAGGTTAAGAGACAATATACAGTGCAGGACAAACATGATACCCTTCACTCTGAAAGTACAGAGTCAACATTGAAGACATGTCAGGGGGAGTATAGAGAAAATGACAGAGGGGGGTCTGTTTGTGTATAAGTGTTTATTGTAGGATTACATGGGTGGACTTGATGTGGACCAAAGGCTGAAATTGCAATGCTGTGTGCCTCAAGTTAGGATTTATAAACCAAACATTCAGACCATTAGTTTCTGAGGTCTAAATCAAAACCACAGCTTGTCACAACATCCGAATAAAAACAGATCATCTGCTTGCATTTCGGGAAATGTTTGAGTGCTTACCGTTTCTATTTATGGAGTGAAACGTTAACCCTTGCATGGTGTGATTTAGCTAAATCACATTGAACCCTATTGTGCTTACCTTAGACTCTTATATACACTAAGAAGTACATTCATGTAATAATATCACATTGCAAAAAATACATTTAACATTGTCCCCATACCACCTAAGAAAGGAGCAGAGGAGAGGAGAGAAGAGAAGAGGAGAGGGGAGGAGAATATGTGAGAGGAGAGGAGAGGAGAGGAGAGGAGAGGAGAGGAGAGGGGAGGAGGTGGGTGGAGAGGAGAGGAGAGGAGAGGAGGTGGGTTGTGAAATTTCCTGTGCAGCCATAAATAAATCCATCCCTACTCGTTCTTTATAGAATCCAGAGGTTTTTTATCCCTTCCATGTGCTCCGTATGAGCTGGGGCTGTGACCTCTGACCTCACAGCTCTTGACACGGTTATCTCAGGCCCAGGAGAGAGAGAGAGAGAGAGAGAGAAAATGTGTGTGTGTGGCGGGGGGGGGGGATAAATGATGGTTTTGCATCTCATGACCCTCTTCTTCAACCCCGCATCAACTTTCCCCCTTCATTCTACAGGCCATAAAGCACACACACACACACACACACCAGGTGCAGCAGTTCAACTGTCACGTCACAGAGCTCCTGAGCCGTGGGGCTGACCTCAACCATTTCACAGATATCACTCCTTACATGTCTGTTTTCTGTCCTTCTCTCTTCTCCTCTCTAACAAGAGTGAGACGTGTGCACACACACACACATGGCTGCACGTTTTTTCAGATGTAAATGAGACACATTCACAAATAAATGTAGGCTGTTCGTGGCTATCACATGTAGAACTAGTCTTTATAGTCAGTCATTGAGTAATTTATTTAAATTAATGGTTATTATTTTAGTGCTCGTGGCTGTGCAGTTTTGTGTATTTATTTAGCTTGACTGTTTG
>JAODUH010036163.1:2500-21515 GCA_027564835.1 Typhlichthys subterraneus
TACTGTAAAAGTAATTGCAGATGAGAGGGTGAGGGCAAAAGTAAACCACCATCTTCAAACATACCTCTTACTCCAAATGCGATGCTGTTTTTGAGAACGTTATCCTGCATCTCATCCACCTTAAGTGCAGCAGAGTGCTACTTCGCTCCAGCCATCATCCAACTGCATAAAGCCCTTTGCCAACAGGGCCCTGCCCCCACGCCACCCTACATGGTGGATGGGTGCTGATGCAAAGCTCCTTTAGCCAAGGCAAAAGGCGAACCACAGCGTGTGCGCTTTTCAGAAAACTGACCACTGCTTTGGTCATGGTTGCATTTATTTAATCCACCCCTAATGAGCTATAAATACTCTACTATTGCCTCTGTATATCAGCTGCATCTCCACTGTATGAAGAATAAACTGTTCATATTGCATGATATATATCGCACACTCGCACAACAGTGTAGTTCAACAGTGTACATCACAATGAAGTGTGAGAACATCATAGTGTCATAGCATCATAGCATGATATAATGTAGGATTCCTTCGCAAGGTTACTGGAAGAGAGCACAGACCACTCTACAAAAGTTACAGATGTTCTATATAAAATCAGCAGCACAACTAAATGTGGATTGAACGTGCTACAGCTCACGCACCATACCACAGTATATGTTAGTATGTTTACATTTACATTCATTATAAAATAATAATGATTTCAGCAATCAATCATCTGGGCTACATTTGATATCAATTTCACAACATACATTACTGGGCAAGGTGGCCCAGTGGATAGCACCGTGGCCTCACAGCAATAAGGTCCCGAGTTTGAGCACCAGTTGTCCTGGCCTTTCTCTGTGGAGTTTGGATGTTTTCCCTGTGTCTGCGTGGGTTAGATCCAGGTGCTCTGTTTCCCCACTGTCACAACATGTTAGGCTCACTCTCCAGTCAGTGATACTGAATACTGAACTGTTTGAATCTGGTGTTGGTCCCCGGGCACTGCACAGCAGCTGCCCACTATGCCCTTGAGGGATGGGTTAAATGCAGAGAACAAATTTCACTACATTTACATGACTATAAAGTACAGTACATACAGTATGAATGTACCATTCAGTACTGAGAAATAATGTCTAAAACATCTTAAATATAAGCAAAGAGCTTAAACCTATGAGTTAATCCTAATGTAGGGCAGAAAAGATTTATCTTTTTTTAAATAGAGACAGATGCTCGCCATAGAGAGATGTTAGTGGAAGGATATGGGGATAGACCATACCAGAGATGCGCTCTTGACACTTTTGCCCCACTGGAATTACAATACAATAATATAGTAACCGAGAGTTTTCTACATTTCATTTGGTTGTATAATTACTTATTTTGATGTATTGTTTTAATAAATGTGAACAATAATAGCCAAATGAAAGAATAATATTGTCCTCCAATTTCATTGAGCGCTTATATGGGACCATCTGGTTTTATATAGTTTTACAGATATATATCTATACTATATTGAGGTTGTAATAGGAAATATTCCAGTTCTCTGATAACAATTCACTGTTTGTGTGTGTTTGTGTGTGTGTCTTAAATCAGGCTGAAGGACCCCTATTTTGGTAGAACAAGCATGCAAACAAACATACACAAACATACAACACACAATTTGCTCAGGCGTGTACATTACATTATGGGTTCATGTAGGAGTACTTGCTGCGCTTCGGTGCACTTGTTTATGTGCACTTGTCACCATACAGTGATTCATCGCAACCCTCACAATTATCCACACTGGATGTGTTTACTTCAGGTTTGCCTGTGCAGGTTCATTCATTCTACTTAAACCATGCCCTGAAGATGAGGGATCGTGGAAGCTGGTCAAAATATTTTTACATGGCATAAAATAATGCAATGGGATGTCATAGCATTGTATTACATACTCCCTTTTGTGAGTTTGTTTATTTTATTGTATTTTCAAATAGTGAAGAAGTGCTACTATAGCCAATTTTGGTCAGTGTGATTAATGAGCCATTCATTTATGGGTCCCTCAGCATCAGTGTATCACTGGGCTCTTAGGTGATTAGCTCTAGACATTTTGTTGTTCTGCAGGAATCATGTCAGCCTCCTTTGACCAACCAATCATCCATGAGACTGATCATGTTCTCTGACCATTTCACATACAGTATAGCTCTCGTCATCTTCAAAATATGGTTCAAAGGCACATCATTTACTTTATCCTTCTCTTCCTCTCATACACACTTGATATTCCTTCTTTAGCCTGTCTGATGCTCAATCTTCTTTATTTACCTTTATTTAACCAGGTTGGTGTTATTGAAATGAATCTCTTTGCAAGAGACCTATAGCCAAAATAGCAGCACAGTACACACACATTACCTCAACATCACAAATTAAATGAGCACAAAGAAAAAAAACATACATAAAAAACATACTTGTGCACACGTACAGAAGTGTACGTGTGCACAAGTAACACACATTATTCAAGTAACACACATTATTCAAATGATGTGCACACGAGTCGTGTTACTCAGAAATTGTAATAAGTTACTATTTATTTATTACTCCTTCAAAAAGTAATAATATTACTTTACTTATTACTGGGTATTAAAGGTAATTAGTTATTATATTCGTTACATTACTATGTTACTTTCACAACCACTACCCTGCCCTGCCCCTTCTGAAAAATAACAACCTGTGTAGCCAGTTCATTTTAGAACTGAATCGTCTTTATTGGAACAATAATGAACCTTAGTAGTCAACAATCAGCCAAAGTGAAAACATTACATCCTCTCAAACCAGATGATTGGACAGGTTGGTTCAATTATCCTACACTACGTTTGCTAGGACCAGCAAAAATAATACAGGCATGTCTTCATAAGATGGAAGTCTAGCCAACTTCAACCTAACCTATAGTGTCATATTCATTACAGTATAAAACATCTACCTTTTGTTAAATAGGCTCTTACACAATCTGTACGGTTGATCTTAATTTTAGCTGGGCATACTATCAAAATAATATAATAACATAAAAACCAATATAAATGACACAACGAATTTATGACACTATGAAAAGTTCTTTCACCGTGGTGCACAGCAAGGCACAAATTGTTTTAACATTGTACCGCACAATATTTGACAAATAGATCCTATGAAAATATTTAAATATTTGAACAAATTAATTTGTTACATTATTTCAAGGGGGCTGTTTTTGCATCATGTGAGTAGTCAAATCACAGGACATCCCTCTCTGGTTACTAGTGTGGGGTTATCATAATTTATAACTATGCCCCTGAGAGACCTCACTCTCCAAGGAGAGCACCCATAACTGTGTACATGGGTAACTGCTTTACATTTGTCAAAGACACAGGCATTCATCATTGGTCTACTCACTGATAAACCAGATGTTTATGTCTGGGTAAGGAGTGATATAGTGTGAGTTTATTCACAAGCTCCATATCACTCCACTCCAAGAAGAAAGCTGCAATAATTGCTTTGTAAGATATTTTTTAAGGCCAGTGTCTGCTGCATGCCATGAAAGAGGATTTACAGCATAAAGTTACAAAAAAGCCATTACGTCACCTCAAATTGGATTTGTCCATACTGTTAGCTTAAGTCTTTCAAAGTGTGCCATTGAAGCCTTAACTACTGTATATGTGAAAATAACATTACAGTGGAGATCACTTTATGTTGTTAACCAAAATGGCCGATTACTGCGATGAGGCATATTGTCACTATATAGCAAACATACACCCCCGCTGCTCAACATTATTAGTAGTGAGCACAAACATATCAAACCCATTTGAATTGAACCCACAGAGCCTAATATAGCCTACCTCCACACAAAGATTCACACACTGACTTTCCTCTTGAACAGCATTCTAGCATCCATTGTTAATTTGAGCATGTAATTATTCTGTTGTAGACATTGCGTCAATGACAGTGATATGAGAGGTGTGTTTCACTGTATGTGATGCTTTGGCACACCCAGTACAAGTGTTTTGCCAACTGGATCCGCTCTCTTTCTCTCTCTTTCTGACAGCAGGGCATGTATGTATTATTTTATATGGTGGCTAAAGAATACATGATGCTTTTTTATGTGACATGATGGTTCATGCACAGACCATTCCATATATGTACTGTGTGTGTATGCACCATGTTTGTTTCACCTTCAACACTGTCAGTCCTTGGTGAACTAGTGATCTTCCGGATTAAACACATCACAAGTACTTCTAAACATGTGCGTGGAGAATCATGCATAAATACATATTTTTAAAAATAAAAACAATAAAATACATTAGTACTCCTGCATGGAAAATAATTGAAAGTGGCTACAGAAACCAAACTAAAATGCAGGAAGCTGTTGATTGCATTTCTCCCTATAATCGCTGACCTCCATTTGTTATCATTTGCAATCTATGTATCTATATGTCTCTGGCCATACCATGTCACGTGGGAGGCTAGTGTCAGACGGTTGTGTGCTATTGTCTGATCCTTCATCACCAGAGGTGTCTTACTGTGGTGGACAGAGTTTAAACCTTATTTTCGTGTTACGTAATGCATGAAAGACCTGCACCATTTCATCAGGCAGGATTCAAACGAATCAGACTGCCAGCCATTATTTGGCTGATCATTCGTTTAATTCAACAATGTTGCTGCACAATTTCACGTTAATGAAGTTGATAAGGATATTTAAAGCATAAACATTAACATGTTTATATAGCATGGCTCACACAACCACCAATGCAGTAAACTCCATGGCAGAAAATGATAAACAGTGTTTCCCCAATACTGTGCCCAGGCCTAGTGTTGCCTCTGCTAGCATGGAACCAATCACAAGCAACCAGATCTCAGTGAAGGGCATAGAAGAACAAAGCATTGGGATATACACCAGCCCTAACCCTTTGACTACACATGGGTGCTAATGCCCCTAGCAAAGGCGTGAGTGGAAAAGGACAGAAGGAGAGGATGCAAAGCCTCAAGAGTTCGACCCACAAAGGAAATCCACCAAAGTAGTTGACCAGAAGAGATAAACCCTGAGCACTCTGGAAGTCCAGAGAGGAGGGGCACGTACAACCATAGTGTTTAACCAAGAATCAAGTCATTTGCTGCATTATAATGTACAGTATGTTTAATCAAATCATGTGTGCTACTTAAGGCACCCATGTGTTTATCTCATTAATTGTTTGAGACATTGTCTGCAAGGATTTATGTTGGTGGTGAATGTTGCCGACATGCCACTGCCACCTAATCTGACATGCTAGAGGAAGTCCATCTGGGGAGCCGTACATTGAAACTGTTTGTGAATAGCAGGTACTTTAAAAAAAATACCTGTCAGTTGCAAAGTTTTTGAGATGCAACGCAACCCTATTAGCATTATTACATGTGTATGTGATATATGGTTACACTATTGGAAAATAGGAAATACTTTAATACCTAGAAATTACTCATTATACAGTTACAGTAGGCCTACTATAGCTCATGTTCTGTATGCCATTTTCAAGATGATGATGTGTTGAAGACAAAAGATCCTGGCTTTAATCGCCAGAAGTCTAAATCTTACCTGCTCCTTAATGCTTATATGGCACTAGCAGAACTTCTGACAGAAGTAAGAGGTTATATTGTTTTGATCGGCAAGATTTCTCAAGAATTATTTACTTAGATAACTTTAATTTACCTATAGGCTATTGAATGGATCACCAAAACAATAGCCCTCCCTAATTTACAGAGCAGGACTGGCCTACATGTTAAATCAATTAGCCTATAACCATCTATCGATATATAGGCATTAATTAACAGCTCAAATATGGGAGTTCTGGAGAGTCTGAAATTGAAATTGAAGGGTGTCTCCTTTTTATGCTGCAGGTTTTACATTCGGACAGAACGTTACAATTTCTTTGTGACTATGACATATTAATTATAGGAAGACTACAACAATGAGGGATGCGGAATTGACGATTTACCTCGATAAGGCATGTGTAGTCGTAAGTTAACCTTTACAGAACAGACAGCTGCTGCAGAAGTATTTCTTTCATGGATGTAATTTTTCACTCATGAGAACAGAATGTAGCCTATATAGTCACTCGGCATATGATTCTGTTATTTTGACAGCAGCAGATAATGCACATTTTTCATCCAAGCGGAAAGTCTAGGATAGACTGTGCTGACTTCTCTTCTACACGAGCAGATCATGTGGCGAGCTGGCGCGCTATTGACGCGCCCTCTTTTGCACAGCTTGAGAACTGCATATAAGCGGTGGGTTTAAAAGCCCAGTCTTGGTGGGAGCGGCTGACAGTTTGAAGAAATCCAGGACCGTGAAAAGTTTGCAATTACACGCAGGTCGGAAAAGAGGAGGAACACAGTGATGGCAACTCAAAAGCAACCCCCATATCTGCATTTGGCTGAACTCACCGCAACGCAATTCCTCGACATTTGGAAACATTTCGACGCAGACGGTCAGTGGAATTAAAGTTATTACAGGAGACTGACTGATAATGAGAATTTTAATCAATCATGTTGATTATAGTCAGGTTAGATTACCAAAACTATGGCATGGCCCAACAACGTCCAATTTGCTATTGGTCTGCAGGAAGAATCAAGGTAATATAGTCAAGTGATCTAGCAAATTATAGCCTATGATATTGTGTTTTATAGGCGAGTGTAAAAATAGCACAAGTAGCAAATACGAACCAATCAGACACATAATTGCTAAGCGAATTTATTTCTATATTCCTGAAATGTAGAAAATATGTTCTCAAATTAAGAGAAGGTGTGGAATGGATGGAGCAGGGCAGGCTAGATGTGAATGTCTCAAGAGTAAATGTGACTGCCACGGTCCTGAATTGCGCATATTGGCAAGTGCACCAACTTTTCTTCTTTGAAATGATGCAGTGGAACCTGAAGTCTTAACAACAAATTAATGCAATCGCACAATTATTTAGGCACAATTGATCTTATTTTAATCATTGGTTAAAAAATGATATAGATTACTAATGGTGACCAATTAACTTTTATGCAAAACTCTATACCAGTATATATATATATGTGTGTGTGACATATATGTGGGAGAAAATGATATATTAGCACTGTGAATTGTAATCAATTAAATAAAAAGTGTACAGAATAGTTAATGGACATCACAGGCTTGGCTACAAGATGTAACGGTTTAACCACGCAAGCAATAAATTGTTCCTTATAGTAATTATATTAGTTCATCCCATGTTCACTCACATAAGTATCATAATCCCTCCCTGCCTCACACCCAATTTAGCTGTGCAAATAGATTATGTGAAATAATGATTTGCTTGGTCATGCTTTTTAAGACCTGAGGCATTATCTGCTTCTCTGTTTGATATGGCAAGTCAGATCTGTATTGTTCACACTCCCTTATAGATCATGTCTTCTTTGCTCCTCATATGGGGTTTGCTGAGCCTAACATGGACCTTTTTAGCTTCCTTCATTGATATTTCGAAGTAGATACAAACAAATACTACATTGATACCAAAATATACCATGCATCTGTGTGGAGTGATGTTACATAAGCACTAAAGAGCTCAGATGCAGGTTCATTTGTGACAAACCTCTACATTTTGCCTGTAAAAAAATTGCTTTAAATCTAGATGTCGATATTTTGGTTATTCTGCAACAATATTTCAACTAAATGTATTTTATTTAAGAAATTAGGCCTACACAAAGCTGTTTTACAGGACACGAAAAACACTGATATACAGTATGTAGGCTACTGTATTTTATACCCTTTATTTAACGGTATTTCTACACAGCCCTGGCTCTGTAAATGGGTAAAGCAAAGACAGTGGTGCAGACTGCACCACACAACTGCTTCTGAGGGAGCACCCAATGGCCAGAGAGAATACAACCAGAAGCAAGAGGTCCTAACTTCCGTGTTGGAATTTTGTATGGGGGAGGGGGGACTAATCTTCCTTCCTCCATCCAAACTAATCCTGCTGCATTTGAATTTCCAATGCTCCATGCAAGTTAATGTTAAATGTGTTATGTAGGGTGCCACGCCCACTTAAGAGACTGGGACCGCACAACTTTTTCTCCCATAAAAATGCATTATGTTGCTCTAGCATTGTTCTATTATCTTAGCTACGGCATTGAAGGGAGAGGTGTTTGTGTTTTGATCAAGTTAAATGATCAACAATCTTCTCCAGAATGACGGACTCCAACTTTAACCAGGAGATACCAATTGAGATTTAGAATCTCTTTTCTTATAGGAGACCTGACCAAGACCAGCAGCAGCGTAACACAGTTACAGACATAAATTACAAGAAGAGACACAATAAATAACACGCTTATTTCATGAGTGTTTATTTAAACTGGTTAGATGTGTTTACTACATTGACGATAACCTATTCAAAGCATTCTCAAAATGTTCAGGAATTTAATTAGGGAACACGATGTGATGTTTCCAGTAGATGACATCATTTTGCTGTTTGTTGTTCCCCTTATACCAAGAACTGAGAGTGAGGTTGTGCTTAAGTTAAGAAATTTATAGTTATTTTATGGTTGGGCAGTCATTGAAAAACCTGCCTTGATTAAGAAATAATTGGTCAAAATATTTACACTGCATGTATTTAATTTGTAGATTGTGACGGTTATGTGTTTTCTCTGTGAGTGCGAGGTCATACAGACATGAGAAAGCCCCTGCTCTGATGTGTTGGATTAGTTTGTTTACACATCCAGAGCTTTGTGTTCTTGCTGTGATTTGCTTAGAACTTAAACACGGGCTCAACTAGAGCACAGATGGTCATATACCTATCAAATACAATGTGCAAATGAAGCTGGCTGTGGAGAAAAGGAAATTACTGTAGGTGAAAGAGAACACAATCAAAACAGAGATATGAGTTGAAAGGAGCATTTTGTATTGATATTAATTCTCTATACTTGAATTCTAAAAAAATATGGAAATCATATTTGTACTATATGGAAAAAGAGAGTTTCCCCAAATATGAAAATAGTCTGCAGTCATGTGACTGTTTAATTTTACATTTATTTTTTTATTGGACAGCGCTGAACCAATTGGCTAAAAATGTTTTGATCGCTTTATCTAGCTCTACCATAATTTTAAAACACGACTTCAACGCTTAACGTCATCTCACTAACACACGCTGATTGGGCCGCCAGCAGGGTGGTTATGTGCGACCGTTGATGCAAACAGGGTTTTCAGACTGTAATCTCTCAGCCAAAAGAAATTGAGCTGAGAGCAATACTTGGGCGGAGCCAGGCTACATCAGATAGTAATGCTCTATTTAAGAAACATCTGACCAGTAACTGTTCCTCTTTTCAGGGAGAAAGCCAACGCCATTATGCTGCATGCTGCATCGATTCTCATGTTTAGCCTTCTGTTTTATTTGGAAGGAAATAACCCACTCAAATGAATATAAGTTTTAGAAAACCCTTCAGTTTAAATAGATACAGATATTGTAACTGAAAAGGATGGCTATATGATTTGGTGACAAATTCAGAAAGCATACTGTTCAGCCGTATAGTACAAAAAGTAGAAACACTATTTGGAAATATTTTCAAAATTCAAGTTGTTTCAACGTTGGTAAACATAGCCTACATGAAATAAAATAAAAGTAATTTAAGATGAAGTCCCACATAACGTCATTTTTGCCCATTAACAGGAAATGGATACATTGAAGGCAAAGAGCTGGAGAACTTCTTCCACGAGTTGGAGGTGGCACGACAAGGAGCTGGGGTGGTGAGTGTTTGGTCTTGTTTCTAATCGGACAAAATGTTAATATATTCATAGAAACAAGCCAAACAGTGCTGGAGCTCTTATAGTGCTCTTAGATCATGCATTGTCTTTTCAGTTATTGCAGGCATATCGTTGCATGTGGCTCTGAGCTCAATTCCCAGCTCAGGTCCTGCCTTAAATGTATTTATTTTTTTGATCTCTCGCTGTGTAATTGGATTTCCGTTTGGGTGCTCCTGCAACCACAGTTTCACAGTCAACTGGGAGAGGCTCCAGTCTGCCATGACTATGAACAGAAATCCAGAAATCATCATCTTCATCTAATTTGTCTCTTTGTTGCATTGTCAGGATCCCACACATGCTGTGTTCAAAGAGAAGATGAAAGAGTTCATGGCTAGTGTTGACAAGAATTCTGATGGGAAAATTGAGTTGTCTGAGGTAATTGACTGAGCTAAGGGTTTTTACCTTATCGTTAAAGAAATTACTATACTAATTTACTAATGTGAAGTGTAATTGAAGTGTAATTGAAGTGTAATTTTTAATGTCTCCTCATCTTCTCAGATGGCTCAGATTCTACCTACAGAGGAAAACTTCCTGCTTTGTTTCAGACAGTTTGTGGGATCCAGCTGTGAATTCATGGCGGTAAGTAGGGCTGTGTGTGTTAGTCACTTAGCCCTAGATGCTGTTCACGTTATATTGTAGAAGTAATGAGGCAATCATGCCAGTTTCCTTCTACAGTATGTTCAGGGTAACCCCAGCTGTGTTAGAGGAGATGTGGGGGAAGGGCCGATGTACAAATCTTTTTTCAGAGGGTCATGCATTATGAATAGGACACAGCCTTTTTACAGAGAAATGCATATAGTTGGTGGGGGTTGATGATAGGCAAGATTGAATCAGGAATAACAACATTTCTCAATAAAATGTTGTGTTATCAGTTGTTATGCCAGTTTGTTAAAGTGTTCGTTTACCATTTTCTTAAAATTAAGTGTGGATTAAATCTTTTTGCTGTGTTCATGCTCCAATAACTCTGAATACTCATCTGTAGGCATGGCGGAGTTATGATACAGATCGTAGTGGATACATTGAGTCTAATGAGCTTAAGGTAAATACAAATGTAACTTTGGTGACAATTTGAAGTCAGCATTTTTTTAAATATGTCAAACCATATTGCCATAATACCTCATTGTATAGTTAATAGTAAATGCTAGTAATAGTTTGTAATAAAATGATGAGAATCCTTCTTAGGGTTTCCTGTCAGACCTACTGAAGAAAGCCAACACAAAGTATGATGACAAAAAGCTGAATGAGTACACACAGACAATTGTGAGTAGCACCAGAATTAGAATGAGTCAAGTCTAATGTATTAATGACTCCTACTTTACAAAATCAGTTAAATTTAGTGAATATATGTTTTAATCTTGAAATCAGATACATTTTGTATTGATGAGTTTATATCCTATCTTATATCTTAAATAAATGTGAAAAGCTACAAACATACAGAATTTCTGTATAAGACCTGACACTTCTTTAAATCAAGTAGTATAGGAAATTGTAATAACCATGTATTTTTTCTTGTAATGCTTTCTAGCTAATGATGTTTGATCTTAATGGTGATGGTAAACTAGGTTTGTCTGAGATGGCAAGGTGAGTAGATTATCTTTTACTAGTGAGTTATACTAATACTATAGTGATTCCTACAACCAAAATGTATTTATGTTTATCCAGGCTTCTTCCTGTTGAGGAAAACTTCCTGCTGAAGTTTGAAGTAAGATTACGTATACACAAGCACTGATTAAAAACTGCATTACTTTAGGATGACATTGTGCATTATTTATACATAGGTTAAGAGGATTAAGTTTCATACCAAATGAACTGAATCAACATCAGTTGCACTTTAAGTCATGCTCGCTTTACTATAGTGTTACTGTATATCTGTGATCGAAAACAGGATTCCATCAAAAATATTGATGCATAATGAACTTGTACTCTCGAACCCATTAATGTTAATTGGATCAGATTATTCAATATATATTCCACAATTCTTATAATAATATAAATAATAAGCTTGGACTATACACATTGCTGATCAATTTGATGATAAACAGCACTAGCAGTGCACATTTGTTAAAATAAAGTTGTATTATTATACTTAATTTATCATTTAAATAAATTAATTAATTTATGGTATATTATTAAATCAAGTATAAATAATTAATTCTGTTATTCTATTCCCAATATCACTGTTTATCATGTGTTTATGTTTGGGGTTGAATGCTGTGGTAAATGTGCCATATCTAGTCTATATGGGACCAGTGCCGTATAGCTAGCAAAGGAAGATCAACTATTCCTTGCTGACACAAGATTAGTCTGTCTGATCAGGATTATTTTAGCGCTAATCGTAGTTATGATAATCTGCGTGGATTAATATCAGTCCTGGATATGGCGAAGCCCATATAATTCTCTCATGCTATCCTTTGACCTCTAACAATGCGATGCTCCCTCTCTTCACAGGAATTTAAACTCACGCCTGAACAGTTTAATGCTCTCTTCACATTCTACGATAAGGTGATCAAGTGATTTGTTAGTCTGTATACTGTATGTGTGCATACAAAAATTGAATGAATGTACTGCGTGTGTGTATACTATGTGTGTGTGTGTGTGTGTGTGTGTGCGTGTGTCTGTGTGTGTGTATACAGTATATGTACAGTATGCAACATATACACAGTATGGACTACATACGGTATAATGTGTAATTTCAGCAGTAATAGTTGGTTTATCCAAACACAATGCTAAGTGCTCCCCTTACAGAGATCATAGGCTCTCACCTGTCTCTACCCCTTTCCCTAAAGCCCCTTCAGTTCAGACCATACTTCAAAATCAACAGTGATCTGGTAAAAAACTGGAGGCCCAAACACAATTGAGCAGTTTATCTTTAAACACTTTTCAGCGGTCCCCAACTCTAAAATTGAATGAGCACTGTAATAATACTGTATGCTGTGAGATAATGTAGAACTCCTACGGTATTCTGACCTCTTTATTAGGATGGGAATGGCTACATTGACGAGCAGGAGCTGGACCTGTTGTTGAAGGACCTCTGTGAGAAGAACAAAATGGTAGTGAAAACCAAATCTTTCTTCGTCTATTGATTTGGTCGTCTTGCTTAACCATGAACTGTAATGTGAGAATGTGCAAAATGCAGCATGGAGTATCTCAGCAGCTCTGAAACATTTTGACTGATGAAAAACATGGTTTATCTCTCAAACCCTCAGGCATGTTGTGACCCCTGCACACTGTGAGTGCCACTGTGGTATAGCTGAGTGTTAGGGATGGCATATTGAATTGCACTAGTGAACCTTTAGTGGATTTTCTAGACTAATGACTTCCATGATTGTGCAGACTGATTGTGTATCTCCCCTCTCTTAACTGCCTGCACAAGAACGTGGATGCCTCTGGACAAGCAGTGTACAAGAAGAGCATCATGGCTCTGTCAGATGGAGGGAAGCTCTATCGCACTGAGCTGGAGATCCTTCTCTGCCGGGACCCCACTTTGTGAGATTTTTGCTGTGTCCCACGACATTCCCTCACTGCCTCTATACCAAACCGACCCGCCTGCCCCACCCCTTGATATAACCAGGTGCATGTATGAACTTCTTAATTCTGTAAACAAATTAATTAAAATCAAAGAAAACTCCTTAGACTTGATGACTTAGTGAGATTTGGCACCACTCTCCTGGGGCCGTGTTTTTTTGGTATATAAAATGATATAGTATACATACACATGTATGATTTCATAATTATAATATGTTTAATAGAATTCCTAATTTCCTTGTATTCCTAATATATATCATATATATACATACCTATATACAGTATATTTTATTGTTTTCTATATTTTGACATTTCAAATGTTAGCAAAATTGGATAATTTTGATTGTAGGTCTACTGTTCTATAGAAAACAATACTAAGTAATAAACAACTATAACTTGATGATACACGTGTCACACCAACAGATACTTTCCTGTCAGAACACAAACAGATAGTTGGTTTAGATTAAGACAAATGTTTTTCCCCTTTCACCAAAGATGCCAGTTTCAATAAGATGTCCCCATGTGCTCCAGTTCACTTTTCACTGCTTTATTCTCCTGGCAACAGAGTGCAATGAAGAGGATGCTCACAATGTTCCATTTGCCATAGATTTAGATTCAGAGGTACTGTCTATGTGGCACACTGAGATGTCCAGCTGCTCACTGGCATTGCAGACATATTTGCAAAATAATTTACATAGAGGATGACACTCATATTTGAAATAAACTGAACGAATGCTGCTCTACAGTATGCTTACACATTTAATCCTATTTTTAATACAAGCAGTTGACATTTCCCTGCACTGCAATGGAAGGGATATAAACATGCTCAGTGTCTTGGAACAGGCTACCTTCCATAAAAGAATCATCAGTACTTTCATCTTTAATTAAAATCACTCACTTTAACCCAACACTTCAGCACGCACACACACACACTCTTAAAGCTACAAACTGTTACAAGGAAGTAAGATACTAGCTCTGACTCCCTACAAACTGTAACACATAGGCTGCACTAATACACATGGAACATTGGACAGTGTAAAATTATACATTTTAAGAACAGATAAACACATGGGACAACAGCAGTGAATTACATGGCAGCATAGACTGATGCCAGAATTGTGACAAAGCATTTATAGAAAGAATATAGAATGTTAAGTTGTGGGATCTCAAATGGTTTTCTCTTACTGATTATTGTGGGTATGAAATCAGCATATTTGCATATTTTTGAAGAGATGTGTGCAATTAAATGCAGCATCTGTGTCAATGTGTAATAACCAATATGATTTACATATTGATCATTAAAAAAAAAACATACTGTATGTATTTGGTCATATTTGCATACACACTAACAGATCTGGGTTTTAGACTATGCAAAGCATTTGAGAGAATATTATAGGGACACAAAGTAACTTTCACTCAAATTGGTTAAGTCTCTCTAACCCATAAACAATTTTAAATCCTATTTAGTCTATTTAACACGTTTATTCTGCTGAAAAATCTATTTGTGTTCAAAATGGGTTTGAATGAAGGACACACAAACAACAGTACAATAATTGATTATTCTGCTTTACATGGTTGAATCCTTGTGTGATAGGCTTCTTCAAATATAATGCGAAACTGTTAAGGTCTGATGGAAGTTTCCCCGGATGCTTATCAATGGATTTATTTGAAGTAGCATAATACTTTACTTGTATGCATGTTTCATGTACATGAAAACAGATACCTGTGCACATACAGAACTGACACAATAAATGCTCATATCAGGTGTGCTGTCAAATGTCAGTCAGCGTAACAGTCAATCATGCAAGTTATCATAACACCCCCACACACCCAATTCCATTCCTGTCACTCTGAATATATAATTTATTTCATAATATTAATTGAATAAAGGTCAGCTCATAATATCTAACTGCACACATCCAAAATGTGTAAATCAGTTTTGGTTTACTTGTGATTTACAACACACAATCCCAACCTACATAAAGGCTATTCAGCAAGCCAGATTCACAGCAATAATGTGTATTAGAGACTTAAATCAGTCAAAGTAGAGAAGACTGATTTGCATGACTAGCATTCTTATCCAAAAGGGATTATACAATTTGGTCAACACAGAATCAGTATTGGTATCAGAATGCCATAAAGATTGTGTGAGAGCACTGATACATACAGCGCCCTCGTCTATATTCATGCCAGGAAAAGTAATTTCACAGTTGGAAAAACACCCAATAAAATAACTAACACACAATAATAATAGCCTACATGCCCTCACATACTTCCCGGACACTGTCTGCCCTAACGAACATGACAATAGCTGAAATAATGTGGTTACCGCAACATACATTATTAGCCTACATGCTCAACTTATGATCACATCAGTAATGCATGGAAACGTCGCTGAATGTGTTTTTGTGTGTTATACTGCCCTGAAGTGGACAAATAACGCAACTGCACCCAAACAAGCATTAAGTAAGTCGTGCACTATATTTAATATTTAAACACAAAAGTAATATGTGTTACTGTCTGTTTGTATTTGATCCTGATTTATCTTCCTTTTTGTGTAGCCTCTCTTGAAGACGTGTGCATTCCAGAGACTAAAGTACGTACAGTATGTAAGTAAAAATATCACTGACGTAAACGCGTAGCCAACGTGGTTGCGTCTGGCTCGTCTCTTCGTTCACATTCTGACCATCTCTACTCCTAAGTGCAGCGCAACATGGCTCTCCTGAAGTCAAACAAGGTGTTCTATTCCCTAAGGAGCATTTCACCATATCTGGGAGCTGTTTCCACCCGTAATAGGTATGCGTTATAGTAATACTCGAGATTTGGAGATGCTGTCTGTATATCATGCGTTGTCACAAATCTTATATTTCCCATTTAAACATTATCTTATTTTTGATCAGTGATAAATAATAGCTTACTTGGAGCATTTTCAGCAAGGGTAAAGGCTTACTTTGATCCATACCTGCATTGGATAAACTTTTGATTAACTAAGTTAGCTACGGGTACGGTAGCTAGCTTTAAGATACCGTAGGGGTCAAATGGTTTTGATAGGCCCACGTTGTACTTTGATGCATATTATGTGCCGTTCTCGTCGGTTGTTATCGATTGATAAGGTACATTGAGCATGGTTAACAACGTGGATTTGTTACAGGGCAAAAAACAAAAAAGGATTCTAGTTACGCAATTATATTTGTTGCATTGGTATCACGAGTCATGTTGTACCGTATGTGAGCGCCTACAGTACAGTACATTAGCCCTCTGCTTCAATTGTGAGTCAGGAATGTGAGCTTAAGATATTCGTTTACGGAAGTTTTTCTACCAAGTGACAACTGATATGTTTTAGTAATGCATTTGTATAATTATATTAATCTAATGGAGTTTTGGGTAAATGTAATGTTTGTAAAAATAATTTAGCATTTGAACTACGATACTTTCCGTAGCTAATTTCGTGCATGACTTCGTGCAACATCATTGGTCTTCGTGCGCGCACCTCTGTTCGCTGATTGGTTAATCAACGAGCCCAGAAGCCAAATTTATCGACGTCCTTTTCACGTTAATGTTGGAGGGCAATGTGTCAAGTCAGGTTGTGTTTGTAGAGATTATATAGCCTACCACATTAAAAACAAACAGACAATAAATACATTTAAAAAATATAGCCTACTACATAAGGGTTTAGTTTGCGGTATCGTGTATGGTTTGGGTCGCCTCTGTTATCTAGCGACCGTACTACTTTACCTTTTTGCGAATTAGATTCACAATACATTCCCCTATGATGTCGTCTCATGCTACATTCGACACATTTTTATAATGTATGTTTCTAGGTACCATGTCCGAAAAATAACACTGTAATTTCAAAATGATGCAAATTGTCTCCATGCAATGCGTAGCCTACTATATCGTTCTATGCTACTACCAGCCCAACTGTTTAATCTGTAGTCCTAAAGTCAAATGGACATTGGCATTCAAAGTCGGCAAGTAATTTTTTTGTGTAATCTTGCAAGTTTAAAGGTTTTGTCTGCAACCAGATCATTATAAGTATATTTATGCTGAATTCTAAGCATAGATATAGTTTATGGTCAAATGCAATGGTCTGTGTTGAAACCAACTATAATAGTTGAAACATGCAGCATGACCAGTTGCACTTGATAAATTCAGTTGCAGGTATGTTTAATATCTGTGGGATCTTTGCCATGTTATTTAAGGCTAGTCTTAACATGTGACTTAAGAATGTTTCTATAAAATATTCGAGGATTACATTGGGAGGACAAGTTAGAAGTCGTCTTCTTTTTAAATAAATATATTTATATCCATAAATGTAACAAGTTTAATTGGTAAGTATGTATGTTATTTGGGTGATTGGATGCTCCTGCCCTTTGCAAAGGCCTGACTCCTATGTTTAGCTACAAGCTTCAGTATCTGAAACCAGATGAAACATGAACTGTGTGCATGTAGTGGAATGCAGTCTACAACACTGATTCTTGATGTGATGTTATAAATAAGACTCCTTCAAGAAAATTGTTGTATAACATTAACTGTGCATACTGTAGTAAGCCACTGGATGTTGTGATTGCATTCACAATGTATTAACCTTTAAAACTGTTTAAATGGCATGTATTTGTAATTTTGTGAAATGTAAAATTTTTGAAGCACTATGCAAAGAAACGTACTGTGCAATACGTGATCTGTGATGATCCAAGCTGGCAGGCCCACCCACCATGAAATAAAAGCACCAACACTCCATTTATTGGGAATTTCACATATGTTTGGTTATGTGTATAGCTGGATAAAGTTCCAATACCCACAATAAGCCTATTTGAAGTCCATGGTATGTTGAATAGTGTTTTCTCCACAGTCAGCAGATCATCCCATATCCTATTGGTCATTTGAAATGGCAATACATAGTCGTGTAATATTACAGGATGATGTCAACCAGTAATTGGTATAGAAAAGAAAGTAATTCCCAGACACCTTGCCTTACTTTTTTGCAGCTCATGGTGGGGTGGAGTGCAGATGGGTCCCCCCGATCCCATCCTGGGGGTGACCGAGGCTTTTAAGAGGGACACAAACCCTAAGAAGATGAACCTCGGGGTTGGGGCCTACAGAGATGACCAGGGCAAGCCCTTTGTACTCAGCTGTGTCCGCAAGGTATACCTAATACCCTACCAGTTTATCCACTAGTATGATGTGCGTGAACACCCTTTCGTGGTAGAAGCAATGGAACACTTATACGGAACTAAGATCAACAAAACATTCCACATTATTATTCTAATCCATTATATACTGTTTAGCAAAATATTTGGGAAAGTAGATAAGATTAGTCAAGTTCAAGGACTGTAACATTCTCTAGCATTGCACCTGGCAATGTGAAAGGCCTTTACTGAAGACATAATTGGAACTATTTTCACATTCTACTATTTTCTCATTCTATTTTCAAAATATGACATGACGGCCAAATGTACGACAGCTATTCAGAATAATAATCTAGGTATTAACTGATCTGAAAGTGGTTCTTTAACGCTAGTTGTCCTCTGAGACAAATGGAAAGTGTTTGTTTCTTAATACAACCTCATCCTGAATTAGGCACCTACAGCCATATTTGTGTTTGTCTGGGTAGATGAGTTAAAACACATGTTTGATTGCAGAATTTGACTACACCACACTGTTTAGCCTATGTCTTTATTCTTATATGTATTTTATTTCATGGCTTTTACCTAGTTTTTCATTGTTTCT
>JAODUH010036173.1:0-20000 GCA_027564835.1 Typhlichthys subterraneus
TTTTTATGTTCGTGTTCGCTTCTCGAGTTCAAGACGGTATTTTCATCAAACGCGCATGTGCGTGAGATGAAAATACCACGAAGTTTCCCAGTAGGGGCAAGGTCATTTGAGTAAACCATTTGTGACAAGTTCATGCTCAAAATGGCAGCGAAACGAAAATATGAATATGAATACAGGACGTGTGTGTGTGTGTGTGAGAGGAAGGGATGGGGTGACGTTCATGTGTGTCCATGTGTATGATGTGGCTCTACGGTAACACAGTAAAAATGTGGCTCTTAGTCTCTGACTGGTTGGCCACCCCTGATCTATGGTGTCAATATACAAAGCCCAATAGTGAAATGCTTTCTTTCCTTGTGTTCTTGTCCACAGAGGTCGTGGCACTGAATGAGAATCCATCAGCTGTTAGATGAGTGAGGCCTAACCAATTGAGCTGGTCATCAACAATCCACATTATCAGTAAGACCACTTGTATGAGCTGCTATCTAATACACACTCAACTGTTCTGTTAAGCTCTTGGTCAGTTGTCCACCACAAATGAGGCTCACACAACCAATTTCACAAAACGCTCTGCAGAATGCATTTTATGTAGGGCCACTCTTGGTTTTAGAACCAAAACATTTCTGAATAGTGCTGCATTGGCAAAGCTCTAACCTTGTGAGTTTCCTGGACTGTGATGGAACACATGTAGTAGTGAGGTGACAGTTTAGCACAATCGTCTTTTAATCCTTTTAGGGGGGTAAATGTATGCATATACAATGCATTTGTTTTTTGGTAGATATATCCATTGCTTGAATGCTGTAACACACCGGGTTTCCGTGTTATGTTTCTTGTCACGTATTTCTTGTATATGGGCATGGGAGATATGGAGTTTGACAAACTGCGCTGTATGGATGTTCAGTGTGTTCTCTCCATAACTATTCTCCATATTTATCCTCCATAACCTTTCAGATTTATCTGACTGAAAGCAGTTGAGTGGTTAAAATAGTGGTGATTACTTAGATTATCCTGAAGTGTTTTTTTTTTTTTTTGCATGACGTGGATCTTATCTTAAGGAGCCATGCTGAATAATTTTCTAGAGATGCAGACTGTGTCTATGTGGTTTTGGATTATTTAGTAACAAAGAAGTGCTGACAGTGTGCAAGTAGTTTATCTAAGCAGTCTGTGAATACTACTGGTTGAAGACGACCAAATGCACCCTCAGTGCTACACCTCATGCATATCTTTGTTTTACTTCTGCTGGGAGTAGGCTGCTTCTACGTCTGCAACATAAATGTTCTACTATTATGCTCCTATTATTAATATTCTGCTTTGTCAAAGATAACAATCATGGAGCACAACAATTATTGGTTTGTGATCATAGCGCAATAATTACGCAGTGGTGCTACTGTAAGTGATTTGAATTGCAAATGTGAACATAACAGTGTGAGGGGTGGAAACTGATCAGTTGCTTGTTAATGTTGTGTATGGGAGTGAGGAGGGGTGTGTGTTAGATTCTGTTCATATGCTTTATTTTCAGCCTGGTAATCACGATGGTCAACAATGTCTCTAACCGTGTCTTTCTGATGCCGTTTAACAACCAGTCCGTAGTGTCCTGAGCCACCTTGGTCACCTTGACGGCGACACGAACGCTGTACTCTGATAACCATCGCCATTCAGCTGCCCGCCCCCGCTCAATTACCACACAGCTTCGACTGGCTTTCATTCACTGCTCCAAATCCCACACAGTTTGATTGCTGCTGGTGACCGCCGCTGTCTGAATCATCACACTTCGTTGTGACCAGAAGAGAAGGAGAATGACCTAAACATGTAAACGTTGGCGGGATGACTCCTGATCCTACTACATGAACACCGTTTGTGAATGGAACAGTATATGAAGGACCAATCTTTATAGTAAAGCAAATTGATAACATTTTCAGCATTTTAGAGTGCACTAGAAATTATAGTTGATAGGCTACTGTCCTATCCAGCAGCATCCTTCAACCTGTTTATGGCATACTGTACACATGGCAAAGGTTTTGCCGCTCATCTGATCTTTGAAAATCAGAAATAGTTCCAAATAAACGAGCCATTGCATTTTTATTTTATAAACCACGGCAGTGTCCACCGGGGTTGTGGACCACTGCTGTTGAGTGTTGGCTTGTTAAGTGTCTTCCTCCATGTTGCTGGATAATTTGAGTGAGAGGGGCTTGCACATAGAGGGATAGCGGGCACTGGGCAGGGCTGTGTGGAGTATGAGAGAGGAAGGGAGCAAACAGAAACGCAGTGTCTTATTTTCTCATTTGAAAATATAGATACACTTTAGAAAGATGATATACAGTACTGCCCATGCCTAACCCAAATATAGCGTATTAGGAGTTCACAGACCCATGGTAATTAGATTTATGGTTGGCGCTGCAGTATGCCAAAGACGATGACACCATACAAAGTTAGGAACAGAGTAGAGTTGTCAACTCTTGCATGCATAATTCACGTCTATAGTCTGCACTCTCGACAGGGTTCTTGCACATTGTCCATTTACAAATCCCATGCTTTTCCAGGCGATAAACAGAATGTATCGTCGAGCTCTTTGGAACAGGGCATCTGTTGTGTGTGTGTGTGTGCGCGTGTGTGTGTGTGTGTGTGTTCGTAACTGCATGCACAATCAGTGCAGTGCAAACTTTTGAGCAACTTACAGTTCATCAAGTGCAGGGGACCATTGTCTGTGAAACCTAAGTGACTAAAAAGCTGCCAAAATGATCTGCTGTGTAGTGTCCAACCTAATGACAAAAGTTTGTTTCATTATGACACTATGGTGGAAGAAATTGAACTGTGGCGGGCCGCCATGGGATTGTTAATGTGTGGGAAACACTCAATAGGCTACAGTCTCTGTGATATGATCAGTCTTTCACTTTTCATTAAATAATATAGCCTATTAAACTAGGTTTGCTCAAAATTGTGACATGGTGACATAGGCTACTCTATTTCAACTTAATGTTAGAAAGTCCACAAAAGAATGTCTCCTTAATATGAAGGTAGAGAAGGACAACCTGAACAACTAGACGGCCTATAGAATTTTCAGCAAGCTTTTACATTTGTTTTAATTAAATGAATTTAGAAAAATTATACAGAAACAGGTTATAACTTTCTAATGTAAATAACCATATGAAACGATGTACCGTTGGCCTAAGAATATATTAATATTTGACCAGCTAGGCCTACAGTAGCTTCACTGTGGTTCTCTAAAAAGTTTTTACTGTAACTGCACACAAATGCACGTTAAAATATAAACACCAGCAGGCGCTATAGAAGTCACATCCCCCTAACCATTTGAGCTGTCGTCCGCAGGTTTTTTTGTAGCCATTTGGCTAGTGTCTTGGCAAACAAATGCTTAGTGGTAAACTCATCAAACAATATATTAACAGCTAAAAGTTAGCTTGTTAGCCTTAGCATTGACAATGAGAATGCTACGTGAAGCAATTGCAATCCTTTTCACATCCCCTAAAAGAAATACTAAGTCTTTAAATTAAATCAATTCACGCAGCTCTAAGTCATTCTGTATATCATTCCAGGCAGTTGGGGCGTCATACTTAAAAGCTTTCTTGCCAATCTCAGTACGCACCCGGGGAACAGACAATTTCAAAGTGTCGTGAGAGTGCAGGCCATATTTACTTTGGTTTTTTGAGAGAAAAGTGCTTAATTAATCGGGAACCAACCCAAGGAGAGTTTTATATAAAACTCAACCAATGAGTGCTCCTGCGTGCATACAATGATGTCCACTCAGGTTTAGCATAGAGAGTACAATGGTGCGTTAAGTATTTACAACCAGTGATGAAACGCAGGGCAGAGTGGTATACTGGGTCCAATGATTGCAAACACTGAGCCGATGCATTCATATACAGCAGATCACCGTAATCTAGCAAAGGCATAAAAGTTGACACAAGATATTTTCTGACTCTAATTGAAAAGCACGATTTGTTTCTACTGGTCTGTCCGAGTGGGTGGTGGTGGTAAAGATGAAATGTATCCATTAAAGCTGTTTGGAACAGGGTGTGTGTGTGCATGTGTGTGTGTGTGTGTGTGTGCATGCACGACCAGTGCGGTGCAAACTATTTGAGCAACTTGCATCGAGTGCAGGCGACCACTGTTCAATGCAAAGTGGAGAAAAAGCTGCTAACATTTTCCACATGCCCAACCGGCTTTAGCGATCTTTTTTATTAAAAGTTTGGTTCAATATGAAACTGTGGAGGAAGAAATTTAACTGTGGCGAGCCACCATGCGATGTGTGGGAAACTGCATCTAAATGTTTTTCTTGTTTTTTGTTTTTCTTGTTTTGTCATGGCCCATATTGTAGTTGTTTTATATTACTTTCTGCCGGTAGATGTCAAACTAAGCAGCAAATGTTCTGTGTGCCACATACCTGCTCTAAATTGCGACTAGTCCTTACTTAACATGTAAATACAGAGGAGCTTACATTACATAAACGCATGGGTGTTCGATGAGCAGGTGGGGCATGTGAAGTGAGGGGTCTGGGGATCCTCCCCCATAAAACGTTTAGCCTCAAACACTTCTTGAATTCTGGTGAATGTGTATGCGATTGATGAACATGTGACCATTACAAAATAATGTATAGTCCAATATGTCTTTATACAGTATCATATAGATACATTATAAAATATCAAATATCAGTTTTATAATTTATTATCCCTGCTTAGTCATCACACACATGATGTTTGGGAAGTAACCTTTTTAAATGTGCTTGTGGCTTCTATTTGTAGCTGGGTTTATGATCAAAAACGATCTCAAATGGCTCATTGGCTTCAAATGCTACATGTAATCCAAATGGTTAAGGTTTAATAAGTGATTATGTCCTAACCATAAATCAAGGCAGCAACAAATTGGTTTAGACCCCTTTCTGTTTTGAATACGGTGTCAGCCGTGATTTGAAACGGCTTACATTTTAAATTAATTTAAATAAATTTTAAGTTTGTTACCTGTCTCAACACCAGGAAGGTTTACGTCTCCCCAGAGACTCTGGATTCTGTATACACAACCACACTGAAACAAGCTATACAACAAAACAATTGTGACTTTGAAAAAGTGAGATTATATAGGATACATTTTACACACACAAATATCAGCAACACCAAACACCAGCATCAACACACAAACGATTTATTCACAATAAAACTTATAAACCACCGTTTAAAGGACACTTGGAGTAATTTCGACATGAAACCAAGGCAAGTGCATTTTGACAACGGATACTCAGAACGTATTACTGCCTGATAGGGTACTCTGATGGAACACTAATAACGGGTCTACAGTCTGTCTTGGGGAGGAAGAGGGAAGTGGGAATGAACATTGAGACTGAGATTTGTGAACTGTACACAAGCTCATTCTAACCATAAATGTTGCTTTTGCCTGTCTTTGGGATGGACGCATACCTAGCGGTTGTCATCACAGCGGGTGGACAGAAATGTCTCCTTTGGCGAAGGCTAGGTCACGGCCGCCGCGTCTGTAAAGGGCAGGTTGCTACTTTGCTCGCCTAAAGGGGAAAACTCTCACCTTGGTTCCTGGCCTGAGCTGATAGCTGGGTTTCCTCAGTAGGCAGCTGGAGAGCAGCTTTCGCCCTCGCCAAGGCCAACTATGGGAGGATTAGAAGGTAGGCGCCTGGGTGATCATCGCGTTATGCTAGTGTGCCTTCTCTGCTCTGCTATACTGCTTAGGTACTCTGTCTCCAATACAACTAGTTTAGTTGTATTAAAATAAATCATATGATTTGGTGTTTGGGTATGTTTTACAGTGTAAGTTTAAACATAATCTAATTTGCTTTTTATAATGCTGCTGGTTCAGATGGAGCTCCGCAAGAGCGCCGATGTAGTCAACACATTTAGAACAGTTGCTAGCAGGATAATATGTCCTGTTGTAAATTATTTTCGACAGCTTTTATGTCTAAGCTGGGGAATGTCTTATCATGCAGAAAAAAATAATGTAGATTAGATGTAAATAATTCAGATTGGTTTGGGCCAATGGGCCATTGAAACACTTATTTTGTAGATTTATGAGTGTGTCACAGCAGTTAAATTGAAAGTTTTACCCCAGGTCCAACACATCTGCACTCTGGAAGCAATTGTAAATATGAATGAAATATGAATAATATACTGTGGTAGAAACAGTGTTGCTTTAGTCAAGTTTGTTTTTGTCTGGACAGCGTCAAAAGGGCATTGTGACAAGAATGTGCCAATACCAATTTCTGAATGTGGTTTAGACAAAATAAACGGTAGTTATTTGGAATGTGAAGTAGTTTAGTCCCACATAGGTTGGCAGACTGTACTAAGTAGTTTGGGTACATGTTTGTACTGCCATCATGTTGAGTATCTTTTGTACTTGAACGTCAGAGATAAAATAAAAAGAAATATGGAAATTACTATATTGTGTATTTTGGGAGCACATCCTGTACATTGTAATAGGTTTTGTAATTGTGAATAAGATCAATAACTCATAATAAAATAAAAACAAAGCCCAGACTTGTCATCTCAAGGCCCCGTTAATTTTACCAATAATGACGTAAGTCAACAGTACAGTTGTATATTTGCACAGTGGGTGACAGTGGCGCAGTGGGTATGTCGGGGACACAGGTGATCAAAATGTAACTGGATCGGTGTGTGAATGGGGGAATATGAGGCAATCATGTGCAGTGCTGTGCATGAATGTCAGATCGTCTGAGAGGTTAGAAAAGCGGCATATAAAATGATATATAAAACATGTCGGTTGATGTTGTCATTTGTGTTTTGTGGAACTGGCTACAAGACAAATGTACCCTATAGTGCAGTGGACCTCAAACCTAGTCCTGGGGAAGCCTCTGCAGTATCTCTGCAGTCAGCAGTCAGTCTCTGCAGAACCCTGGTAGCAACATATGCATTTAAATCAGGTGTTGGAGCAGGGAGACATCTAAAACATGCATGGCAGTAGATCCCCGGGACCAGGATCGAGGACCCACTCAGGGATGGGTTAAATGCAGAGAATGAATTCCCCCTAAGGGGGATTAATAAAGTATTATTTCTTTATTTCTTCTTTCTGCCCTTCTCGGACAATAAAGTTAAACTGAGCCTGATTATGTATCATTTAAAACAAAGTGGAAAGTACATTTCTACAGTCAGTTTACAGGGAAAAAAAATGTCTTCCAAACTTTTATACCTTATTGTTCACTTACAGACCTTAATAAACATATAATAAATGTTCTGCTCCCATCAGTTAGGTGTAGTCCAAATGTCTCTGCCTCTGGGTCTCACACTACACACAACTTAATATATTCAGGCAAATGGTATGGGATCCCGAGAGTCCCACACACAGGGATGGTTGTCGACACAAAATGTGTGTGGAGAAACTTGCATAGGTTTCCTGCAGAGCTTTTCGTTTGTGACTTTAGAACTTGTGCACAAGCTGCCAATGTGGTGTCATAAAGACTGTGCTCATTCATCTGCATGCTTTCCCTCAAGGCAAAATATATGTAATTACAGCTTGATATTAGTAATTGCTACACCCACCTTTTGATTTGCTTGTGCTACAGTTGATTATACATTTTTTACAGGTAACATTAAAAGTACACTTCTTTATATGCACAACATCGTGGCCCAGTGTGGCCTCACATCAAGAAGGTCCTGATTTTGAACCCCGGTCGTCCCGGCCTTTCTGTGCGGCGTTTGCATGTTGTCTGCGTGGGTTTCCTCCATGTGCGCCGGTTTCCCCCACTTTCCAAAAAACAAGTATGGTTCACTCTCCTGTCAGTGCCATTGACCAGCGACATTGGCCTCTGCCTGGAGTTGTTACACGGGCGCTGCGCAGTGGTTGCCGACTGCTCCCTTGAGGGATGGGTTAAATGCAGAGAACACATTTCACTACATGCATGCGTTGGTGACAATAGAAGCACCTTTACTTTTATTGCATTCTAGAACCCCCACTCTGCTTCTGCTCACTGTGAATCCACAACATTGTAAGGGAGTGGTACATGATGTTGTGAGCATATAGTCTTTGTGGGGAACATGTTAGAGGAGAGACATATAGCTGTCTGGGTGCTTAGTTTCAAACCTTGGTTTCATGCTGATATTGGGGAATGATGCATGCAACGTAATGTGTGTGTGCCTTTTTAAGGAAAGATGGAACACTTACTAAGGCATTAATACAACCACAAAAATGTTAAAGTTTAAATCACTTATCTCAAGACAATACAAACAAATGATTACAAGGTTGCATTCTTAGAGTGTGGGTTGTTCACAAATTGTAGGTTCAAATATGTATTTTCAGGTTTTCTTCATGAAGAGTGTACTTGTAAGGGTCACTATTTAAAAGGTATAGTAAGCGATTGTACTGGAGGCTTTTTGTCAAATTCACCAAATACTTTATCTCCTTGTGGCTTGCTATCTTACAGTTCTCTGTGCCTGCTGGTTATTCTACACAGCCCTGGTTCAGAAAATAGGAACATACAGTAAACAAACTGGTGCAGTCCGCACACCAACAATATGCTAGCCTTGGCAATGCCTTTCCCATGTATGGGGAGGAGCTTGAGGGAGCACTCTATGGCATTGAAGGGAGAGGTATTTTTGTTTCAATAGAGTTAACATTTTTAATAAACCTGAATGGATAATGAAAACATAATGCCTGATTATTTTATATATAAATGTTTCTTAGAATTATTCCTTTGAATGGCTGCCTGTAGGTCAGCATATTAGCGCCATTGACTGTTATGATTTTTGCCACATCAACATATTTCCATCTTGAATGTGACAAGGTCAGTGGAATGTTATTGAAACTAACTAGCAGAATATCTAACAATGTTGCACCTCTGTAGCCTGAGAGCAAAGGCCAAATTATTTGTTGGGGTTGATTTACAGTACAGTACGGGCAACAAAGTTGCTTTGTTGCAGCCAGGAATACAGAGCGAGCATCCATTTATCATGTCACTGAGATGATGTTTCTCCAAGGAGTCTTTATAATCTCTATTCCAAACAATTCATAGAAACCTACAGTGCCCTTCCATATACACTGTACGTTGTCAGACGTTTCTCCTTCCCAATAATTCAGATGACCTACTCCAGAGCCAATACCTCTCTTCTGAAGTATGTATTAGAAAAAGTCACATTATAGCAGAGTTCACTGTAGTATTGTATTAACTATTCTGTCTCAAAGCAAAAATAGGCTGCTTGCATGTGATGTAGAACCTAGTATAGATAATATTAAATATTAATTATATTTTTAATTTAACCAGAGTATTTTGCAATTTTATGCTTCTTGGCTATTTTGAAAGATTTGAGTTGGTCTTCATGACAGCTTATTATTCTAAAGATAGCTATTTGTTAACTGGATACATTAAATCTGCCTTGTGGGTTCTGCAGTTTATCAATGAACAATCTCACAACTCACTTGTACTGAAGATCATTATGCAGACTTCTAATGGGTTCTAATGGGTTTAAGATTAGTAGAACGTATATTTATTTATTTGTCATTAGTTGGACACTAGCCACTAGCAGACAATATTATATTAGAATAGTTACAGCATTTTGTCATGTGCATTACCACATATAAAATAAACGCATATATTTAGCAATTATCCTATGACTCTACAGTATTTTGCATGCTATGTGCCCTATATTAGAATTAATAATGCCTGTGTATAAAAGTTTAAATATTTTTCAGCAGGAATACAGCTCATAAAAATAAAATATACTTTTGGATTTCGGCAGGCATACACAATTTGGCACGACATTGCTCGTCACTTTAACAAAAAACTAAAAAATGAAAAGCTGCTGTGTGACGGGATGCAATGATAACAGGCTTGGAACAAATATTTTTCAGTTTTATATCGAAGCATTTAAACAAAATTGATAGTAAATGCAGGCAGTCAGAAACCAAGAGCAAAGTCTACACCCACTGCAGGGAAACTCATCCGGTTTGAGCACTATGCTACCTAGAAGACCCATCTGAGCTAAATGCATTAGATAATTCACTGTCAGATTATTTTTGCACGCTATGCCAACCAACAGCTTTTAGGCATTCTGACGATGGAGCTGCAAGTTCATAAACTTTATTTGGCAAGTTATTGGAGTGCACCATATTTCTGTTGCCTCAGCCACGTAAGCTAAAGTAGTGCATTTTTGTAAATAGTAATGGGTCTATGACACAAGCTAATTTTAATACAAGAGACTGCATTTCTATAGTGTTTTGGTGGCACTAGAACACATTACATGGGAGAACTTGGGTTGGTTGAAATCCAGACAGGCTCCAGCGTTTTGAACACGCTCTAAGGGTCTGGTAGAGCATGCTTGTAGTCCAGTTAACAGAGAGTTTCAGTAGTCCAGGGAACTCACTAGAGGTTAGACCAGGAGTTGCTTCCCTTGTGAGGACCGGCCTTATTCTTATGATATTGTATAGTGAGAATCTTCAGGCACAAGCTATTGCAGCAATGTTTGCTGCCCCTGATAGTTGGTTGTCCAGGATGCCTCCCAAGACTCTTAGGTAGGAGAGGAGGAAACTGGTGTTCTCAAAGGTGATAGACAGGTCCACTTGGGGACTGTCTTTCGCCGGTAGGTGGAGTAGCTCGCTTTTGTCAAGGTTGAGTTTGAGGTGATGCGTAGACATCCAGGCACTTATGTCAGCGAGACATTTAGATCTGTGTTGAGATCTGAGTCAGATGGAGGATAAGAGAGGTAGAGTTAGGCGTCATCAGCATAGCAGTCATTGGAGAATCCATGAGAAGATACAGGTTATGTGTGTGTATGTGTATGTGTGTCTACAATGTTCCCCAAAGTATCCCAAAATAACGCAAAAGAACATATTGCATTTTTCTTTCACTACAATTCTGCCTCTTCTGCTCGTTTTTATCAAAATAATTATAATAGGCCTAACTTAAAGTTTAAATCAAACTCCAAGCAAGCTGATCATGCAGTAGAAACACACGGAGATAGAAAAGAAAACAAGTGATTGCTCTCGAAGCCATTGAAGCCACATTGTCATTCTGACTTCTGCATAAAAATGAAACCTGCCTAAAATCTGCTGTGACGGCTACTGTAAAGTCACAACAAACCAATAATTAAGTTATTATAAACTCAACTGCCGAACCTAACAACCGTCTGTTAAAAGAGATGAAAATAGATACCATTAGATGCACGAGCCAGCTTCACGCAATGTCAATGGAGAGCTGCTTTTCCCCTGGTTGGCGTGGTTTTTAGGGTAGTCCTATAACCATAGAACTATATCATTACATGTTGTCTGTCAAGCAGGGGAGCCTGTGAATTGACAAACATCTAACTGGTCTTGGATGGTCTTGCCCTTGCGCTGAGCACGGAGGTAATACTTGCAGGTTGTCTACACACAGTGCGTGAAGATTGTTTATAAATAATCGCAGGCTTTTGCAGTTACATAATTGCACAAGGTCATATCGCCGTTTCAATTGAAATTTGATTTATTTTGCAGCCCTAGCATCAAGTCATAAACGTGCATTGAATATATGCCGAATTCTTAGCTGCTCCGTCAAATATGTCTTTACATCTCAATTGTTATTAAAAGTGCATTATGTGACGCGCCGCCGATCGCCGCCCACCGCGGGTCTATAATTATAGTCCTATGATCCTTGAAACCATAACACCATATATTGCACGGCTCCAACCTAGCAGTGCAAGAATCATAAGTGTGTGTGTGAGAAGGCAGAGCACCACATCAAAAATGAAGACCTTTGAAGCAGTGTGGTCAGATTGGGCACAAACATGAAAATTCATCAAAGAGATTCACAGTACTGTATGCAAATGTTTGACATCGCAGGCAGATGCGGTGCAAGGCAAAACTCTGAATTGTCTTGCTTTGTGACAACTGCACATTCCCAGAACAAGGCCAACCCTGAGGCTGTGAGCTGTAATGCATTCTTCTGTGTTTGTATTCTGTTTGTGTTGACTTAGGTGAGATATGGGAGACCAGGATGGCTTGTGGTTAACAATTTTGTAAATACTTTCATGGGCCAATATTTCTGGGTTCCGGTGTAGCCAGTAAATATCCAGATGATGGCTATCCAGACCATGACAGCCTTCCATCCGCTGGTAAATTTTTATAGTCCAGTCCGATTAGCAATTTGAGACTCCAATGTAGGTAGAGTTCAGTTTGGCTAATTCACAGATTTCTAAATAGATTTCTGCATACAGTAAAAACTGATTTCATCTTAACAATTTCAAATGTTTGTCTTGACATTGCATTTGATCCCTCTGTATGCTCAAAATCCAATGCGATCAGTTCCTGTAGATACGGTTGAAGTAATCTTAGTTTGTATTAGCAGGCTACTGCTTTCACACAACCTAGACATCCCGGCCTTTGGAGCTGTCTTGGGTAAATGTGCAGCTCTCCAATTACTAGGTGAACCAGTATAGACATTCTCCTGTTTTCACCTTTTACCTGGTGATGCTGCAGTCTGCTTCCAGTTTAATTAGCTTGCCAGGGCTGTCGAGACAACAAGAAAGGCCAGTGCATGACCTATTGAGTGTTCCTGTTGTACAGTTGGCTAGCAAAGTGATTTCAGTGCAATGTGTCAAATTGTGAAATGAATGTTAATGGCACTTAGAGGATTGGTCATCTCATTCCCAACAGCTCCCGATCACACTGTGCTGCACTGTCGCTGGTTAAAGAGTTTAAGCCTTTTTGCAGAATCTTTCCTTTACATAAAAATGCCATTGAATAAGTGCCCATCATCAACTCAGCATTACAATTGTTTTATTCAACCGTATAGACTATACTGTGCATCTACAAAAATGCTTCTACAGTAGCGTATATGTAAAAGCTATTGAATTACAGACCATGCTGTTTTATTTTCTATACTGCACAAAGTGTTGTGTTGTATGCAAATGCCATGAAGTAATCAGTTGAAGCAAACATTTAATATAAATAAATGTGCTATTTCACTGGTTGATGATTCAGCATTTAAATACTGCCATTAGCAGTTCCAGGACATCCAGGGACATTCAGTAGAAAGTTATAGTGATGTATTCTATGTCACAAAGCAGCAGTTAGTCTTCCGGAGAATCGTGATGACTTAATGGAGTGCAAGTACTACACAGGCTTAGTCCACCCATCCTTTACAGTTTGCTTTCAAAGTGCACTTCAACAACAAGATTTTAACTTTTGACAAATTATAATACAGTCAATAAATGTGGAACTACTGATATACCTTCATGAGCTTTACCTGCCTCTAGTAAACATTTCATTTGAACTTTCCTGTACAATATTGTCTACATCATTACTGTATGCTGTATCACAAAAATGTAACACATGACTTATGTCAATATTCAATTGGTGTCTGTTGATGTTGCGTGGTAAATAATGGAACCTTTTTATAAGCTACATAGTGTACTGTGGCGTCCTGTTTCCACCTCCAAATCTGGAACATGTCTTAGTCAGCTATTCCCCCTAGCTCACTGCAGCTGTCCATACAAGGCCAAACATTAAATGATACAGGGCAAAATGCAAAAATCTTTTTATAAAAATAAAGTGTGAAGAAAATAAAAACGTGAAGGTCTGCCTTGTCCATTGCTTTTAATGTTCCACAGGCACTAATTGGAAGTCTTCCAGCCAGCAAAAACATATGACCACACAGTGCCCTGTTTGCTCTCAATGTGAATCATGAAAAACTAAAATTATTAGGGCCATTTGAAAATACAAATGTTAAAATATTGTTTGCTTTGCTAATTATAACACAAATGTGAACAGTAGGACATAGTGGCCAATAACTTTGTTTGAGTTATATATATATACACACACACACACACAATTAGGTACTTTACTAGAAAGGCTGAACACATTTTGAATGATGCATAACAAATTCCATCAAAACGAACAAACATTAATGCATTATTAAAAACCATGTTACTGGTGGATTTGATCCCAGATCAGTATAGGGTTTGCATGTTGTTGCGTACTACATACAAATGTGTCTCCTTTTGATGTCTGACTGTCAGTTCCGGCATTGTGCCCCCTCTGTTTCCTTTGGCCCCCACTTGCGTAGCTGTCCTGGGCAGTTCATCTCCAAGTGCTGAAAAGGACAAGCAAGTGTCAGATTTTATCGAGGTACAATATAGTTCAAGATGCCGGGATACACGGTTGTGAACTTCGAATATATTTTGTACTGTATGAAGCTGCATTGGAAACTAATTTCTGACAGTGTATACAACTATATTACCATAATTTTCAAAGCTTTTGGGATTTTGAGTGGACAGGGATGCTCTGTAGTGTCTGCTGAATACACTAATGGGAAAATATGAGGTCAAAGTAAATAGTTTTCTGGTCAAATTCTATGTGTTTATTGAACATATTCTGAAGTTTAGTTGAGGGCATCAATGCTACATGTGTTAGGCTACGTATAATATATTAGCAGCAAAATAACACTTGACAATTTAAGGAGGGGTGACATATGTGGGTGGAGGAAGTCTACTTTTTAATGTCAGGTATCGTGTGTCTGAGAAAACGCTTGTTGAGTTTGCAAACCCAATCATCTTTCCTTACCACAGTGCTGAGTATATCACCATCTGGCCCACAGCTGAAAACTATTACACTCCACTGGAACTTCCTCCCCACTATTCCACCCCTGTTTTTAAAGCAAGTAAGTAGCTTTTATCTCAGCTCTTCTTCTCACTTTGCTCCTCCTCCTGTCTTTGACAACATTTATTTAATTTTCTACATGTCAAGGGCAGTGCTATATGTTCCTGTGATCATCCTAGTTAGCTGCTGGTAAGCAGTCTGGATTGCATACATGGGAATCTGATCAAGAGTGCCAGGCTTTGAGAGAGCGAGAACTAGCTCAGGAGCCGTGGTTGATTCAAGTGAGGCATTCCAAGGGGTATGTACATAAACAGATTGTTGTTTTAATGTCTAATGTGCAGCGCTTGGCAAGTGAGATTCCGTGGCCGAGGCGAAAGCTAAGCAGGAGAAAACAAAGGATCTTTGTTGCTTTTCTTTGTAGTGGCATTATTTCTGTGACCGTGGTGCATGTTTCTGTCCCATGTTTAAAGCTGACTGCCTTTTCACTGCATATGGGTCAGATTAGTGATTGGCTGAGAGGCTTTTCAGAACGTGACATTAATGTCTTCTCCGTATTTTGACATCTAATTGTTCTCCCTCCTGTGTTTGCATTGCTGCTGTTTTTTTTATTAGTGGACATTTTCTATGAGCTTCAGGTAGGACTTCACAAGGTCAACGTAGGTCCAACCTGTTTCCAGAAAGTTCTCTTCCCAGCTAAATTCCAAATGTTTGAGTCACTGAAGATGAATTGCGAAACTCCAGACATATTTTTCTGTTTAGTACTATGTTAAGTGTTTTATTAAGCAGAGACTAATGCTCGTGTGTTGACTTCTAGGACGTCAAATTAATTCAAGTGGTAGAATATGAGTTTGGTTTATGACATTGTAGTCTTTAGTCGGTTAAACTAGGAAAGAGGTCTTTGCATTAAATTATTTTGAGTCTTCATTTCTTAGTGTAGGTATATTTTCTTTGTTGTTTGGGATTGACTGGCAGATCTAAAGGTGTTTGAAGTTGTATGTTTCTATTGCATTAACCTATCCTGAGATACAATCAGTCAATTGAGCATAGTGTAAACCACATATGGTCTATTGTCTCCTGGGAGCAACTTTGGACATCCACCTCCCAATGTGCGCACACACAAATGTACACATGCTAACGTTTTACACATTCTTACCTGGACTTATTAACATTGGTAGGAGGTGCGACTGAGGAAGTTTGCAGCTCACTGCAATAGCAGTGTGTGTGCGCGCGCACATTGGTGCTCCCATGGGGGGTGCCCAGAAATCACCAGACAGGAAGCTATTAAAAAGGACCAAACACGGCAGCTATCCCTCAAAATGAGTGACATCACAGACATGTCAGGCCAGCCTTTACAATACAATGCAATATCTTGGTGTTGAACACAATAAAATATGGTGAATGCTGCCTGGCTGGTTGCCACTCACTACTTCAAATTGAGAAAGCAGCTTTTGCTTTTTAGGTTAGAGAATATATCTAGCTATCAGAATACAATTTATCTGTCAGGCTGAAATTTTGTGACCGCATTTTCTTTACACTATTTAATACAGCGTGTTAAGTGTAAGGGTATTCTAGGACTATTTCTTTGTTTGGATAATGTTGACACTACAATAATAGACATACAGACCTGTTCCTGTTCATTCATTCATTCTTTCTGATGGAGAGCAGGCTCATTAGTTTTCACTCTAGTATTCTCTACTTGGTACAGTAGACTCATAAGAATACATTACAGTTACCAATAACGTTAATGGGGACATGAGGAAATGGATGAAGAATAAAGGCAAACTTGGCCAAACGTTAGGCTACTCTTTAGACAACACCAGCTATAGTATTTCTCCTTGCTCTTGATAGAAGCAAGTTTCAATATATGGAGCGCAAGTTGTATTTTCTAGCAGCAGAACTATTCTTTGTTGGCAGACTTTGGAATGTTTAACCCACACCCTGTAGCTTGTTCCATTTACTTTTTTTCTATCAAAAACTTTTAGAGGAATATTCCCCAATCCAGAGGAATTATCCAGTATTTAAACGTTTTATCTAGGTAATGTTTGGCTTGAGGACAGTGGAATGTTATTGGTGGGTTTCCGTTATGTGTTAAATTGGTTTCGAACCTAAATCAAAGGAAGGCGGTTTTGTCACTTGGAGAACGTGTATAAGCGACACAACATTTCTTATGGGGTTGCATAGGGAAGTTGCCTTGGCCCGTTATTATTTTTACTCTACATGCAGCTCACTCAGTGATATAATTGGGGAACACAATGTGTCTTTCCATAGTTAAGCGGATGACACAAAACTGTACATCTCTACTGAACCAAATGATCCTGCAGCTTTAACATCTATTACTGTCTTTTGGC
This sequence comes from Typhlichthys subterraneus, assembly GCA_027564835.1. Classification (NCBI taxonomy): domain Eukaryota; kingdom Metazoa; phylum Chordata; class Actinopteri; order Percopsiformes; family Amblyopsidae; genus Typhlichthys; species Typhlichthys subterraneus. Next base: position 16,899 of record JAODUH010036173.1, read on the forward strand.
AATACATACAATGTTAAGTAATAACATCTTAAAGTTAAATAAGGACAAAACTGAAATCCTACTTGTCGGCCCTAAAGCAAAACAGGAAATATTTGCTAATAATCTAGGAAATCCAACACCCTGGCTAAAATCGTAGGTCACCAGTCTTCAAATGGTCTTGGACTCAGATCTAAGCTTTAGGTCCCTCATCAACAGGGTAGTGAAAATACATTTATTTCATCTGAGAAATATAGCTAAAGTTCGATCGTTCTTAAATCAAAAAGATGCAGAAAAACGTGTTCATGCTTTTGGGTCTAGTTGACTCGACTACTGTAATTTGCTGTTCACCGGCCTCCCAAAAAAATCTCTTGAGAGACTACATCTCATTCAAAACTGCAGCTAGGCTTTTAAGAAGAATTTAGAGAAGAGAACATATTACTCCAGTCTTGGCCGACCTGCACTGGCCAAAATTATGCCAAAATTATTTTAAAGTCCTTCTTACATTTAAGGCTCTACATGGGCAAGGACCAAACTATATCACCCAAGCATTTGTCAACTACATACCCTCCACAACACTAAGGTCATCTGACAGTGGTTTACTTTAAGTTTCTAGTAAGAGCAATAAGGAAATCAGCAATTTAACCATTTTTATGAATGTATTTAATTTCAGTATAATGTTATGTATCTTTATTGCATTCCTTTATGCACCTGTTTAAATTTTTCTTTATTTTTGCTGATTCCTTTAAATATTTGTATTAATATTTTTTCTCTGTAGTTATGTATTTGTTTATGGGAAGCACAACAGCATACAGTGTACATGTATTATGTCTCTGTAAAGCACTTTGAACTGCAATTCTGTATGAAAAGTGCTATATAAATAAAGATTCTGATTATTATGTTATCTTTTGTGAAATAATTTGCCTAATAGGAGCATTTTGCAGAAGTTCCATAGGTACTATATTACGATTTTAGTTCTTTACCAGAAAGTAAACATGACACATAATGCATGCTTAGGTAAACAAATTAAAATGCTGCTTACTACTTTTCAAAGCTTGTTTTTATAGAAATTCTTTACCTAATTTCCAGATCCAAAAACACACAATTGTGCTTCAAATAAACTGCACGGCCCTACCTTATTTTTCTTATTTACTTATTAGCTTTTCTGAGATATTTACCTGGCTAGACACCACACAGCACACACCACGTTTATTACTAGCAACATGTTCCATTACTCAAAGCCATGAATACTTTTGCATCATGTCTTTGGCGCCCCTGGCTCACAGACAGTTGTGAAATCATAGGCTACATGTTTACATCATCTTTCACATTGAACCCTTGTTTTGGAGGGTCTCACAGGATGTACATATGTTGGAAATGTATTGCATGCTTTCATGAGCATACGAGCTGGTAATATAGCATTATTATCTAATTATTACTTCTAATTATTATTAGAAGTATCACCTAATATGACTGATCACATTCTAATCCATAAACTTTTTTTGTTACGAAGTTCTCTTGTTTATGCTAAAATTCTTCATAAAAACTTAATGTTGGCCAGATGCCAGAGTTCTTAGTAAAAACTTAATATTGGGTAGATGCTAGAGGATCCATTTGTTCTAAATGTCAGGCTGGTCAGGACGGGCAAGCCCAGTTAAAACACTTAAAACTATTACACCAGCCCATTTAGGTAAAAAAAACCAACTTATTTCAATTCTACTAAAACAAACTATTTGCAATTACTGCAAATTAGAAGAATACAATTAACGCAGGCTAAGTATGAGTTACTTTTGAATAATTTTAATAATACTTTTTGTGTGTGTTGTGTACATTCTGCATTTAACTATGATAGTTTATTAATCATTCTGGTGATAAATGAATGCTTGCCTCCTACCCAAAATGTTGGCCTCAACTCCACCCACCATTTCTAACTCTTACTATATTCTGCATCCTTTCCCAGCACTGCCTATCAGCAAAAACGTTAATGGTTTTGTAATGCACTCCCACCCTAACATGTAGATGTTTGTTTTTGTTTTGTAACTGCTATTAATTCCTATGTAACCTTGTCTTTTGTATTGTAAATACTGTAACTGTTTCACAGAAGTTTGTAAATCAACACAAGGTATTAAACGTGTAGAGCCCTTTTGATATTGCTGGTATATTTGGCAGCAAGACTGCTAATAAACTCTGTGTGCTCAGTGATTCAACTCCAAACCATTCAGTATTTGTTTGCTTAGCAAGGAAGGCATTTTTAACATAATCTCCCCCTGCTGTATTTGCAGGTGGAATATTGGCAGATAATCTAGGCGGGACCACAAAGACACAAGTATTCCACTATGAACCGAGCGTTCAACAGGAAAAAAGGTGAGCTAAGAACGAAGACAACCACCTTAGAGAGAACACATTTGGACAAGTGTGTGTGTGTGTATATTTCCATGCCTGGGACACACCCCACATTTGCATATGAGACAGCTGTAGCTGCTGGTACATGGGTACCCTGCTGATCCTGTACTGTTCATAGAAAGCCTTGAGGTGACCCTAACCGCCCCAGGGGAGTGTGTGTGTATGTGTGTTTATGTGGGGAAGTGTACAGTTTTCACAGCAGCTTGGTCTGTTTACTGCCATCTGTCTCACCTCCGGTGGAATGAATCAGAAGACCTATGAGAAGCATTGGATAGCTTTTGGAGAAGATCCAGGCACCAGGTGCTTCTTCGTGTTTCTAATGATATTTGTCCCCATTAGGACCTCGGCTTGAAGAAGTTAAGATGATATGGATAGGAGGCAAATTAATTTGACCTAGTGGGGGCTATTGAAGTGTGACTGCGTATCCTCCGACACTGAAATGGGGAAATACTTAGGTCGTAAATATCCGGCCTATCTTACGAGGGCATGTTGACAAGAGAAAACATGGAGGGCGCTAGACGCAACATAGAAGCTGTGCTTGCTGGCTGACAGTTGAATTAGTCACTGAAGATGCCCCGGAGAAAGGATCCAGACTGTTAAACAGTGAGATGTTTACCATTTGCCGCCTTGACTTCTCCCCTCCAACAAACGCCCGCAGACAGGCTAGCACACACTGTCCACTTTTGTGAGATGGCAAACAGGGGACCTACAAATGGAGGGGGT